>PVKP010001263.1:0-152661 GCA_004027715.1 Plecturocebus donacophilus
TAATGTGAAACTGAAAAAAACTGAGTATGTTTTGTGGATTTGTGGGAGGAGAGTTCTGTAAATATTTGTAAAGTCTAGTTGTTCCAGGTCTGAGTTCAAGTCCTGGATATCCTTGTTAATTTTCTATCTCGTTGATCTGTGTAATATTGGCAGTGTAATGTTAAAGTCTCCCACTATTCCTAAATATATATGCACCCATTACAGGAGCACCCAGATACATAGGGCAAGTTCTTAATGACTTACAATGATTATTTTTAAGTGAGCACTATTATGTGAAATTCATCTACACGCAAATTAACTCTTAGAACTTAATTCTAATTTTGAACCAAAACTAAAAATAACCTTTTGAAGCTACAGTTTCTACAAAACTCAATAATGAATACTCCAACTTAGTAAACGAAATTCTCATGAAACTTCTATCACTTATTGCAAAACATTTAACCTTGTAATCATTTAAAAAATTGACATTGGTGTTATTTCTTTGTGTTAGTATATCTCGTTCTGTGAAAGATAAGTTTCCCAGTCTTTCTGTCAACCTTTTGTTCCAGTTTATGCTGACATACAGTTACAAGCACTGCTATTCTCTAACCTTGTTATGCCACTTGCCCACGAGTACTTCCTGGAAGAATGGTATGGAGCTGTGACAGATAAATCACTTGGAACATATGATTAGAATATTTGCAATAGGGCCAGGTAGATGCAGTGGAAAACACTCCATAACGTATAAACATATACATACCTCAAATCATATCTGGATCAATATTTAACCAGTGTATATTTTTCAGTGTATCTTCTTATATTATTTTTTTCCTTTAATGTGGCTCTCGTTTTCATGGGAAATAGGAATACATAATGCTTAGTAATCTTTACAGACAAATGAAGATCAGAAAAGCACGTTTTTAAGATGTATTTAATTAAATAAGAAACTAATTATTTTCTTGAACAGCTGTTAAATTCTAAGGCTTTTCTTAATACCAAAAACCAGAAAATTATTTCATAAATAGAAATTTACTGTAATTGAGACATGTTTAATTGTTTAAGTATTATAGATATCATAATGATCTTCCTGTTCACCTATTTGTTAAGGATAAATAATTGTTAATAAGTTTATATTGTTACTTATTATGCCTTCAGCTCTCTTAAAAATGTGAAGCCAATAAAGAAAGAAATCATGTAATCACTCTGCTTACAAAATATGAGAATTTATTTTAAAATCACTAAGTCTAGAATAATGGTGTCTGATAAAGGGTATATAGTAAGCATCTTCTCTAGACTTTCACTTTTTTACATAAATATTTCTTAAAAATTCAAAAACTTTCAGGACCAACTTTGTCATAACTCTAAAAAGCAGTCAAAGGTTTACATCAACCAAGCTAATGTTGAATTAGGAAAACTTAAAACTGCTAGTAAAACTTAGCAGTTTTTTGACTTGCCTTTACCCCAATTCTGGAATGGCTTAGGAATAATGTTGAAGACAGTGTTATGAACACCCAGTATGGGAATTCAGGTCTCTGGTTCTGGAGGGAACAAAGCCCACCTTATTCATAAATTATTGTGTTTACCTGTTCTAACCTATTGAGGCAACACCTGAAGAACTGATGGAGGACTTTCTTCTCTGTTTTACATAAACTGGAATTCACTCCAGGTGGAAAAGTGTCAGACACTGCTTTAAAATATTTTAATGGAAATAAATACATCTGCATCTGATGGGCCAAAAGGTTATTGTTGAGATATACAATAGACAATTGAAAGTCTGAGAGAAAAATCTGGACAGACAATTGTGGGAAATTATGGTGTTCAAAATCACCCCTCTATACTGGAAAATTCAGAAAATAACTGAGAAGATCCTAAGCTTTCATGCTTAGAAAATAAGTGAGAAGACTCTAAGTTTTCATGCTTAGAAAATAACTGAGAAGATCCTCAGCTTTTACCTAGAGCTTCAATGTGAAGAAATTCCCCAATAACATTTCCAAGAACCAATGCGTACATGATGTGAGGATTTACTGTATCTGATAAAGAATGAGTAACCAGAATATATATAAAAGAACTCTTACAACTCAACAGCAAAAAGACAAATGATGAATTTGAAAATGGGCAAAATACTTGAATTTTCCAAAGAAGATACACAAAAGACCAACAAGCACATGAAAAGATTTTAAACACCATTAGTCATTAGGGGTATGCATATCAACACGACAATGAGATATCACTTGACAATCAGGAGGATGTGATAATCATAAAAAGCATAAAATAGCGTTAAGGATGATGTAGAGAAATGAGAGTCATTTGTGATTGGTAGGAATGTAAAACCATTCGGCTGCATTAAAAAAGAGTTTTTGGTTCTTTCAAAAGTTAAATATGGAATTGAGATTTGATACCACAATTCCACTCCTAGGCATATACCCAAAATAATTGAAGACAGGTACTTCAAGTAAATATATGTGCATGTTCATAGTAATATTAGTCATAAGAGCTAAAGGTGGAAACAGCCCAAATGTGCATCAAGGGAAGAATGGATAAACGTGTGGCATCTACATGCAATAGAATATTAATCAGCCATAAAGAGAGACTGAAGTTGTGATACATGCTACAATCTATCTGAACATAAAAAATCTTATGTAACATGAAAGAAGCCAGACACAAAAGTCACATATTGCATCGTTCCTTTTATATGTAATATTCATAATAGAAAAATCTATAGAGATAGAATAAAACTTAATGGTTGCCAGGGGCTAATGACAAGGAATTGGGAATAATTACTTAAGGTATTAGGGATTTTACTTTGAAGTGATGAAAATGTTTTAGAACTAGAAAGAGGAAGTGGTTACACAACACTGTAAATATAAAGCCACTAACTTGTTCACTTTAAATAACTTACTTTATTATTCATATAAATTTCAACTAAATATATTATTTGAAAAAATTTATAAGGAGGTGCTAAAGAAGTGTCAGTGGTAGTACAATATTTTAATTCAGGAGTAGGAAAACTAGAGCTGTTGTGCAAATTTTAGTCCATCATTTTTATACAATCTTTGAGCTAAGCATGGTTTTTATGTTTTTGAATCGTGGAAAAATATAAGGAATAAAAATTTTAATTAAAACACTAGTCTAATTTCAATTTTATTAAACCAAAGAAAAACAATTTTTACTGTCTATTCTTCATATATTGAAAACAATTAAAAATCTTCCCTTTAGATATAGATCTGTTATGGTGTAGTGAAAAGTATTAGAGAAAAGTACTTTGAGACCTGGGTTCAAAATATAGCATTGATTTATATTAGGGGTGAGATTTTTGGCAACATAATTTTTTCTTATAAGTGAATTCTTCATTTTCTTATCTGTAAAAGGAAATAATAATAGCAATATTTCAACACTTTCATGACAAAAGTTAAGGACAAGGTATGTAAAATTCATATCAAATAGTGAACATACAATAAAATCACACTTTTTCAGTCATTAATGGGCCAGAACAATTTTTTTGCTTCTGAATTTAAAAAACAATTTCTTAAGGGCTTCTCAAATTAATAGCTATTATTTCATACTAATTTCTTTTTTAAAATCGAGTGTTTTTAAATAACTTTTAGGTTTATAGTCAAATTGGGCAGAAAGTACAGAGAATTCTCATCTATTCTTTTGCTCCCCACATATTTATTCCTTTTCAGATCACACATAGAAAATATTTTTGGTGATTACCAGATTTGTCTTTCACCTGTTGAAATTTTGATATTGTATTGATCTTGTCACAATCACCTGTATGTCTCACACTCTGTTTCTTCTTTCGTGCTTCTCTGGCCAGCTATGGTTTGTTCTTCCTCCTTGTCATCTCTACCCACCTGGGGTCATCAGAGGTATCCATCATCAACATCATCATCTAACCCTATAATGACTACTATCTAATGAGTATGAAAATTATTATTATAAGTATCTTTTCTATTGTCTATGAATTCTCAAAATTCTTTAAGATCATACTGTCACTAGCACCATTTTACAGATAATTAAACTGAGAATTTGGCACATGAAAATAGCAAAGCAAATAGCACACACAGAATTGAGTCTAGCTCTGCTTAATAATCATGCTATAATTCTTTCATGGTTATAGTCATAATAAAAATAACTTACTCTTTGTCAAAGTTATATATAAATACTTTGTTAAGTAACAATGATTTAATGAAATAAACTCCATGAGAACCAAATCAGGAGATCCCTATTCTTTCTATTTTTGAGTGACAATGACTCTCAAATCATTTACTTCCATAGTCTTTAACTTTTTATTCTTCCTCTCCATTTCTCCACATATGCCGTACCACACACAAATCAATTTATTTTCTTTCATCTCACCCCCCATTACCATTTAATCATTATATATATATTTTTTTCTTTCATCTCATCCCCCATTACCATTTAATATATATCTATATTTATATATACATATATGTATAAACATAACGTTATACTAATAACAGTTGATATGAGGATAGGAATACTTGTTAAATCTCAGTTTGATTTTAAAATATGCAGGTGATCTAAATAATTTTTATCAATCTAAGAGGAAAATTGGTCTTTTTAAAAATAGTTGTAGTTATTTTAACCTTGTTGTAGAACTTGACTGATGTTATTACATTCAGTGGGGCAGATGCTCAACTGTTCTTTTGTTTGTTTGTTTGTTTTGTTTGGTTGTGGTTAGAATACTTAAATGAGATCTATTCTTTAAATAAAATTTTAAATGCGCAATATAGTATGGTTAACAATAGGCACAACATTGTATAGCAATATACTAAAAGTTATGTATCTTGAACAATTAAAATTGTTATACTCCTTGAAAGCAACGCTCCACTTTCCCTTTCCCCAGATCCTGGAAACCACCATTCTACTCTGTTTCTCTGAACTTTACTATTTTAGACACCTCATAGAAGTGGAGTTATGCAGTATTTGTCCTTCTGTGACTGGGTTGTTTTACTCAGCACAAAGTTCTCCATGTTCATCCTTGTTGTCTGTTGTCACATGTGGCAGGATTTTCTTCTTTATTTATGCTGAATATTATTTCAGTGTATGTATATACTATCTTTTATTTTTAGTTAACATTTAATAATTGTACATATTCATGGGATGCAAAGTGATATGTTTTTACTTGTATACAATGAGTAATGGTCAAATCAGGGTAATTAGTATATTCATCATCTCACTCCACCCACCCAGCCCCACCTCTCAGCCTCTTATACTCACAATTCTACTCTCTAGTTCCATGAGATCAAAATGTGCTTTTTAGCTCCTGCTTATGAATGAGAACATGCAGTATTTATCGTTCTGTGCTGATTTATTTTGCTTAACATAACGTTCTCCAGGCTTATCCATGTTGCAGTGAATGACAGGATTTCGTTCTTTTTATGGTTGAATAGTACTCCATTGTGCCCATGTACCACATTGTCTTTATTCATTCATCTGTTGATGGATATTTAGGATGATTCCATATCTTAGTTGTTAATAATAGTGCTGAAGTAAACATGAGAGAGCAGATGTCTCTTTGATATACTGTTTTCCTTTCCTTTGGATTAATATCCAGTAGTGGGATTACTGATTCACACGGTAGTTCTGTTTTTAGTGTTTTGAAAACCTCCACATTGTTTTCCATAATGGTTATACAAATTCATATTTCTACCAACAGTGTCTAAGAGTTCCCTTTTCTCTGTATCATACTACATTTTCTGTATTCATTTATCAATTGCTTTTTTGTAGTTGTTTTCCTCCTTTGGGCTAGTTCTGGAGTTTTCTACCTTGGCATAATTGACATTTTGAAATGTATAATTCTTTGCTTATGGAAGGTAGGCAGGAGCATCCTGTGCATTGTAGGATATTTGGAAGCATCTCTGGCCTTTGTCCTTTGATTTCCTTAGCACTTCCACTCTCAGTTGCGATGGCCACAAATGGACCCAGACATTGCTAAATGTCCCTGCGGGGCTCAGTAGCCCACAGCTGGAAACCACAGGTCTAATCTACGGTTTTGTATGCCTTGTTAATTAAATCAAATTACAAGTAACTGATGCATTATGGCTTCATATGTCTCTAATCATTTTGTATATAAAATGCACACTCCAAATCATTAAATTATGCATGGAAGCTTTAGCTTTTGTTTTAAGTTTTATTTTCATGGAGTTAGAGTTACAAAAAAATAGGTATCAATATTTGCACTGCATTTATATATTTGCATTTAAAGGTCCTTCAAAAAACAAGTCACTTGAAATTTGAGTCAAGACACTTACCAACAGTCTCTGATAAACGGAAGAATAAGATGAAAATTAGGATTATCTTCTTATCTCTATGCTACAGTAAACCTGTGAAGTCTGCAATCACTGCAATTACTGCATTTTTAGCATTGGATAAATGGGACTGAAAATATTTAATTTGGGACTCAATATGGACTGAATACCAAAAATGGTATATCTTTTGTTTGGGTTTCACCTAGCTTCGGATAGGATTGGATTTAAAAAAAAAGTTTTTCTATAATCTTTATTTTTAATTACAGACTTATTTTGGGATTCACATATAACTAGCATTTCCTAGACACCATCAAAATTTTAGTTGACATATTTGTTAGTTTATCAATCTGGCAAAGTAGTTAGTCTAGTTTAATTATGAATTATTTATTTCACAATGATAGGAGCAGGAGTTTGTGAAGAAGGTGGTAGATTATCTACAAATAGTTGTATTATATACAATAATCATCTGGCAACTAGACCCTGCCAGCTTTGAAAGATAAGAAGTGATTGATGCAAAACTCAGAAAAATAATCAATTACATATTAAATTATCTCTGAAATATTTTGAAATATATTTGAAAGCTGATTTTTTAAAAACATTTGCATTAGTAATTCAAATACCTAAATAAAAGTTTGAAGATCCTTTCTTGGAAAGGATGGTAATTTCAAAGGGGGTAAGTTTGCTCATGGTCAAGGCATAAGGAAAGTTGTAAAGTGAAGAGAATGTGAAAATAGATTTCATCAAATGCAAATTCTTAATTCAAAGCAGAGAAAATGAAAGACAAATAAATAAAAGGTAAAGTCTGTTGAACAATCTTAGAAAAGTATTTAGGAAATCTTAGGAAAGAGGATAAGAAAAAACTAAAGCCCTGAGAAAGAAAATTCAATTCATAGTTTATGTATTGTGGATACTTACAAAAACAGGGAAAGAGAGATCTGGCTTCAGCTACAGAAGCTTGGTATATAGAGGGCTGGTAGAAAACTGATATTAAGCATTTCCTAATAAATAAATCTCACCTACCTAAGAGAAAACATGTTTACCATGATATCAATATTAATAATATTTATATCAATTAGTACAACACTGAGAACCTACAGTGTATCAAAACTATATGAGTTACTATAAATAACTTATCACCATTATTCTGTTAAACAATTAAGTGGCTACAAATACTATTTTCAGTAGAGAACTCTGGAGCTCAAGAACAGTAAGTGGCTGATACATGCTCCCAAAGATGAGTGAGAGACAGAGTTAAATTCCAGTTCAGATTTTTGTTTCTAAATTTTTTCTCATATGCCACACTGAAATAATTTCTTTTATATGTCAATAATCAAACAGAATCAAAATCTTTCACAACAAGGGGTATTTGAACAATCTTGATTTAGTTTGGCTGTATCCCTACCCAAATCTCATCTGGAATTGCAGTTACCATAATCTACATGTGTTGCATGAGGGAACGAGTGGGAGGTAACTGAATCATGGGGATGGTTCCCCCTATACTTTTCTCATGATAGTAAGTTCTCACAAGATCTGATAGTTTTATAAGGGGCTTCTCCCTTTGCTTGGTTTTCATTCTTCTCCTTCCTGCCACCATGTGATGAAGGATGTGTTTGCTTCCTCTTCTGCTATCATTGTAAGTTTCCGAGATCTCTTAGTTCTGTGGAAAAGTGAGTTAATTAAACCTCTCTCCTTTATAAACTACCCAGTCTCAAGCAGTTCTTTGTAGCAGCGTGAAAAGGAACTAACAAAAGTCTTAAAAGATAAGTGCTAGTTTTCTCAGACTAAATGAGCTTAAAGTTTTTTGAGGAAAGAGTAACAAAGACAATAACTTGGAGATGTAAACAATTAAGATATATTTAAGGAATGACACTTCTGAAACTTTTCAGAGAGGCAGGGGTACAAACTGTATAACATACACTTTCAGGTAAAAGATAGGAAAGGGAAATTTAGGGCAGATTGGGATGAAATTGGATACAGACTTTTGGAGAGAAAAAGACAGCAAATGATCTCTTTTCACCAAAGAAGATATAATAATCATTCTGTTTGCAGCAGTTATGTTAGGTTGTTTAGAGACAATAAAATAAAGGATTCTTTTAAGCATCAGTATAAGCAGTTTGCACAATTTATACTTTAGAGATTATTTACTTGAAAAGCAGAATGATACCTAGAAAAAAATGACAGTAGGTAGACATATCCATCATCATCAGGGAAATGACTGAATTCCCAAAGAGACTCTCAGGCTGAATTGCTAAATGAAGCATGTATCTAATTTAAATTAGAAACATTTATATAACTTTAGTTTGTGACAAATATTGAATTCAGATGGTGGTTTCAAAAATTAAAGGTGGATAATGGGTGACATCTAATAAAGTTTTCTGCAAGAAATGAATATATGGAACAAATTAATAGTATCCAGAGACAATGTAAAATGTATCATAAGTAAGTAACAGATTAATATCTGAAAATGGAAAAGAGTTTTCTAACTATTGCTACCATGTTAAATTTTGGTTCAGAAAGAAGTAGAATTGGGAAAGAGTTGAAAAATGAGTGAGAAAATAATAAAATGTGAAACTTCTGGAAAAATCAAAAGTAAATAAGAATGGTGGATGCCATCAATTGCCCCTTTCTGACAATGAAGAAAAGAAAAAGCAATAGTGTACATCTTATTTCAGAGTAGTTTAAACTGTCTGATTTATCATGTTAAAATTATCCACAGAGATGAAGACTGTCAAGGCATTACAAAAGTAAAAAACTCTACCACATTTAGTACTATAACCCTTTCTATTTACTAACTTTATTCCTCATATTTGGGGATGAGAAATGAGTGGGATGGGAGAAAGCACTGTCAAAAGTAATAGAGATTACAAGTATCATAAAAGTCAATGTTAACATTCCTTAAACTTGATTATTAAATCTCACCTGGAAAATGATCCATCTTTGGCTAATATCAATTTATATCTGTTTCTACTTTTCTATTATTTCTACTATTAAGATTTTTATTACTTCAACTAAGCTAGACTTTTTAACTCCATTTTAATGCATCTTTCAGAAAAATTCTAATATTGAATAAAAACAGCTAATCAAAATGATTAACAAAGAAATTTAATTTCTACCACTTGATATTAGAAGCAAATAACAGAAAGAAAATCAAGAGAGGGATTTCTAAATCAAGCATGCTAAAATTTGTTCTTATTTGAAAAATTCAATGAAAACTTCTTTTATACAGTTTTCACAGCTTCATATTGTTATGACTGCAATGTATATAAGTCATTTTTACTATCACTCTATTAATAGAGAATATGTCAAGAATTGCCTTTTCTATTTATTTCTTACCTTTTGGGGCAAGGGACTCATTTGGTTTTGAAATTATTTTTTCTAGTTGCTATTTTTGTGGCATTCCTTTAAGGCAACTTTTTCATAGTATCATATCACACATATAATTCCATTTAAATATTACCATATAGCAGAAAGTTATAGAGTTATTAGGTCACAGTTCATATTCTTTTAAAGTCATTTGTTTTTCATTTCCTAATCACTGGAAAAGGAAACACAAATATCCATATCAGTTTATAATATTGTGATCCAAATATTATATAAACCGATATGGATATATTTGAAATGTGCTATCGGCAACATGTTTTAGATGATGGAAAGGTTATTGTTCATTTATTTCCTTTTATTTTTTTGCAAATAGTTTTTTTAAAGCAAGAAACCAGACTTTACTAGGAACTGAAGTAACTAAAACTATCATGATACTTGATCTTTCCTGAGACTTATTTTGAAATGTATCTAGAATAATGTACAAAGATACTAGAAAAAAAATCAGGTGCACTTTCAATCCAAGGGCACAAAGGTGAAATAAATTTTCTCGTCTTTACTATCTTGAACTTATACCAACTATAAAGTAAAGTGTTTATGTATTTTTATACATATTTACACTACCGACAAAGTAAATTGTTTATGTATTTTATTTTTAATCTTAAATTTAACATTATTGATTTTAAAAGGAGTCGTTACTTATATTTTGTTTTATTATTATTGGAGCAAATCCAATCTAGATATATTTACAACTTTAAAAGTGTAATTTAATGTGCAGTTGCTATTATATCTATGTACAAACATATATACATGCACACATACACACAAAACTTCTCCAGCTCAGTCAGCTGAGAGGGCTTGGATGCAACAACACTTTACTAGCTGTAAGTGTCCCTAACATAGAATATTTTATTACCATTCTCTACTAATGGACCTAGGACTTCCTTATCAGGTTGACATCAAGGAAGTGCAAAATGACCCTGGAACTCTACATATCACATAAGGAAAGGAAGCACAAATAAATGATTGAAACATCTCCACATATACCAGAAGACTTCCCCTTTGGGTTGATCTGCAGTAATAGGGATCAATTTACTCTTCCACCTGAAATAACTGAAAACTAACAATAATACATGAAGGAATAGTTTCAAGACTATGTATATCAGAAGTCAAAGGACAGCAAACCCTAATAGCTGGTGAGCAAAAAAGTTGAACACCATGCTTCTCCCTACTTAGAGCCTGGATACAGTTTCCAAATGTTGGCAGAGAAAGAAAGAAACCAGGAAGAACTTAGTGGAATCTTTCAGGTGGGGAGATGGAGCTCTGTGGTATTAGGAAACAGGTGCCTATAGTTCCCAAAAGAGTACTAGAAACGAGAGAAATCTGGAGATCTTTAAAAGATTCTGTTATTCAGCTGAGAAATGAGTGAGGAGACTTCCTGAAGGGAAAATAGAACTATGCACACAAAGATTTGTGGTAAAAGAAAGAAAGAAGAAAGGAAGCAAACAAGAAAGGATAAATCAACAAGCTGTGGGATAATTTACAGCAGCCTAATACATAAATAATTATGGTTCCTGAATGAGAAGTAAGAGCAGAAGTGTATTTCACAAAATAACGGCTGAAAAACTCCCAAAATAATGGAAAACATTATTTCATTGATCCTAGAAGCTTGACAAAACCCAAGCACACTAAGAAGAAAGCAAATACACCAAGGCACATCATATTTGCTCCCATGTAGTGATAAATATGAAATCCTGATAGTAGCTAAAGAAAAAGACCTATAGACACAGTGCTAGGGAGGAAGAGAGATGAGGATAATAGATTTCTTGGTGGAAATAAGTAAGAAGATAATTGAACAATATATTTAAAGTAGACACAGAAAAACCTGTCAACCTATAATTCTATATCAATGAAAAAAAATGTATCCCCAAATGAAGGCAATATGCTTCTGAATTTACTTTGCTACTATCTTGTTAAGGATTTTTGAGCTTATGTTCTGTTCCTTGCAGATATTGGCCTACAGTTAAAGTCTTTTAACATCATTGGCTATGGTAGCAAGGTAATGCTGGCCTCATAAAATGAGTTTGGAAGTGATCCCTCCTTTTTAATTTTTTGGAGTCGTGGGAGGATTGGCATTAATTCTCTGAATGTTTGGTAGAATTTGCCAGTTAGTCCATCTGGTCTTAGTCTTTTTTAGGGGGGGGAGATATTTTTGATTACTGATTCAGTCTTCTTAACTAGTTACAGGTTTGTTCAGACTTTCAGTTTCTTCATGATTCAGTCTTGATACGTTATATGCTTTTAAGAATTTATTCTGTCTAGATTATCCATTTTGTTGGCATAGAGTTATTTATACTAGTCTCTTATGATGCTTTATTTCTGTGGCATCAGTTCTAATGTGTTCTCTTTTATTTCTTGCCTTATTTGCTTGAGTCTTCTTTTCTTTTTTCTAATTACTCTAGCTAAAGGGTTGTCAATTTTATTTGTCTTTTCAAAACAATTCTTAATTTAATTGATTTATTGTATTATTTTCTAATCCCTTTTTTATTTATTTCTGCTCTGTAATCAACTCAAAATAGATTAAAGACTTTAATATCTGAAACTGTAAACCCCTAGAAGAAAATATAGGTGAAAAGCTTCATGACATTGGTCTTGGCAATAATCTCACAAATATGATGTGAAAAACACAGGCAACGTTGGATCTACATTAAAACCCTGATTTTAAAATGAGAAGTCTTTAAACAGATATTTTTTTCCAAAGAAGACATACAAATTGCCAATAGGCATATGCAAGATGCTCAATATTACTAATTGGTATGAAAATGCACATCAAAACTCTATGAGATATCATCTCACAGCTATCAGAATGACTATTATGTTAAAAAAAGAGAGAGAGAAAGAAGAAAACAAGTGTTGGTGAGGAGATGGGGCAATGGAAGCCATTGTAAACTGTAGGTAGGAATGCAGCTGCTACGTAAAACAGTGTGGAGGTTCCTTAAAAAATTAAATGTAAGACTTCCATATGATCCAGCCATCTTACTTCTGCTTATTTACCCAAAATAATTGAAATCATCATTTCAAAGAGATAGTACTTCCATTTTCATTGTAGCATTATCTACAATAAGCAAGATGTAGAAACAACTTAAGTGTCCATTGACAGAAAAATGGACACAGAAAATGTGGTATAAACACCCTGTAGAATATTATTTAGCTTTTAAGAAAAGGACATTCTGCAACTATGTCAACGTGGATTAATCTTAAGGACATTATGCTAAATGATATGAGTTAATCATAGCAGGACAAATAGGCCTAATTCCGTTTATATCAAGTATATAAAGTAGTCAAAATGATAGACACAAAGAGTAGAATAATGGTTGCCAGAGGCTGGGGGAAGGGAGAAGTAGGGAGTTGCTAATCAATAATCAATAGGTATAAAATTTTAGTTATGCGTGATGATAGGATGTACAACGTTGTGGCTCTAGATGCAATGCTGTATTGTGAACTTAAAAATATTTTAAAAGGGCAGACATGTTAGATGTGCTTACCACAAAAAAAGGAAGACAAAATGAAGACTAGTTTTGTGATGGTTAATACTGAGTGTCAACTTGATTGGACTGAAGGATACAAAGTATTAATCCTGGATGTGTATTTGTGGGTGTTGCCAAAAGATTAACATTTGAGTCAGTGGGCTGGGGAAGGCAGACCCACCCTTAATCTGGCAGGCACAATCTAATCAGCTACCATTGAATATAAAGTAGGCAGAAAAACATGAAAAGGAGAGACAGATCTAGCCTCCCAGAGTGCATCTTTCTCCTGTGCTGGGTGCTTCCTGCCCTGAAGCATCAGACTCCAAATTCTTCGGTTTTGGGACTCCAGCTGGCTTTCCTTGTTCCCCAGCTTGCAGAGCACCTATTGTAGGACCTTGTGCTTGTGCAAGTTAATACTTAATATTAACTCACTCATATAAATGTGTATATATATATATATGTGTGTGTGTGTGTACACATATACACACATATATATGTACATACACGTATGTATAAATGCACATTTTAGAAATGTTAAAAGTCCTTCAGTCAAAAAGAAAATGATACTAGATGGAAATCTGGATATACACAAAGGAATTAAGACACTAGAAATGGTGCTTCAAAATAATATTCTTTTCTTATTTTTGAAATATTTCTAAAAGGCAACCGACAATGGTGTCAGTTTCCTTCTGAACATATGCAGGCTTGATGATTCGATAAAAGAATTCACAGGACTCAAAAGCTGTTAAACTTATGGTCAATTTTTTTAGAGCAAAATGATATCATTTGAAGTCAACGAAGGGGAAAATGTGCATGAGTAAAGTTCAGGAGAGAGGAAGTACAATTTTCCAAGGAAGCGTCCTCTCCCAGAGGAGTTTAATGGGTGTGTTTAATTCTCCCAACAGTGTGTCAACATATGTGAAATGTTATCAGTTAGGGAAGATCATCAGAGTTTTGGTGCCCAAGGTTTTAACTGGATGTCAGTCCTGTAGGCATTGATTAAGTCACCACTTATTGCAATTAAGACATAGGTTGTTGTTGTTTAGGCCTCCTTACAAGTATGAACTTATTTTAGGTAACAATAAACTGTCAATAGTCACAGATATGAAATACAGGACTCCAAAATCAAAATACCTCAACAAAGTCCTTTGTCTCTTGCTAATTTTAATAGCAGCAACAATACCAGTTTTATATTTAGCTGCCTGTATGATGTTACAGGTGACTCCCACCAAAGTTCCTCCTAATAATCTAACGTTTTGGGTGATACTTGTATCTTTTCTGGATGTATACATCCACCTTTGAGTCATGCGTGTCACCACTACATTTATATCAGTGCCA
Organism: Plecturocebus donacophilus; assembly: GCA_004027715.1. NCBI lineage: Eukaryota > Metazoa > Chordata > Mammalia > Primates > Pitheciidae > Plecturocebus > Plecturocebus donacophilus. Next base: position 14,438 of record PVKP010001263.1, read on the forward strand.
GTTTGTTGTTCAGTTTCTGATATGATCAAGCTGTCATCAATGCAGTGTATTTTCACACTGGAGACCTTGAGACCTTCTTTAAGGCCAAACCCCTTGTACTTAAATAATAACAGTAATCTGGTGAATTCAAATAACCCTACCAATACAGTAAAGGTAAACTGGTGTCCTTCCACATGACAGAAAACTGCTTTTGGCTCCAAACCAAGATTAAAATAAAGAAAAAAGCATTTGCGGATTTAATCTCTGAGTTCTAGTCTGCTTTAGCATGTTGTGTCTTTTGCACTATCAAGGACTGCTGATGCTATAGGTGGAATTACTTTATTAAGGCCTTGGTAATCTACTGTTAGTCTCCATAAATCATTTGCCTTTTTCATGAGCCACTCAGGGCTATTGTACATAGAATTTGTTGGTATCAGCACTAGAACTTCTAACTTGTCATTCATTAAAGTGGTGTATTACTTTCCTGGGACTGTGATTTAAAAAAAAAAAAGTACTAAAAACTGGGTAGCTTTAAACAACAGAAATTTTTTTATCTCATAGTTCTGTAAGCCAAAAGTCCAAAATTAAGGTGTCAGCATGATCATACTCCCTCTGAAAACAGCAGAAGAGAATCTTTCCTTAACTTTTTCTCACTTTTGGTAGAGGCTGTCAATCCATATTCTCTTGCAGCTGTGTACAAGTCATGGTTCTTTAGAAGCAATAGGCTATAAACATACATATAAGGAGATTATTATGGGAATCGGTTTACATGATTATGAAGACCAAAAAGTTTCACCATCTGCTGTTTGCAAGCTGGAGGCCCAGGAAAGCTAGTGGTATACCTTCATCTGAGTCTGAAGGCCTGAGAACTAGGATCAGGGTGGTGGAGAAGCAGAGTCCAAAGCCCAAGAACCAGGAGCTCTGATGTTGGATGTCAGGAGAAGATGGATGTCCCAGCTCAAAAAGAGAGAGAGAAAATTTGCAATTCCTCTACCTTTTTATCCTCTTCAGGCTCTCAAAAGACTTGATGACGTTCACCCACACTAACTGGTATGGTAGATTATTTTTAACTCGGTCCACTAATTCAAATGTTAATCTCTTCCAGAAACACCTCCACAGACACATCCAGAAACAATATTTACCAGCTATCTGAGCATCCTTTTGCTCAGTATGGTTTACATATAAAAAATTAGTCAACAGTGGCCTCATTCTAATGTCTGTCAACATGTAGCATTTTTCCTGTGTGTCTGTGTCCAGATAGTTCTCTTCAGGGCTGGGCACAGTGGCTCATGCCTGTAATCCCAGCACTTCGGGAGGCCAAGGTGGGCAGATCACCTGAGGTCAGGAGTTCAAGACCAGCCTGGCCAACATGGTGAAACCCTGTCTCTACTAAAAATACAAAAATTAGCTGGTGTCATGGCAGGTGCCTGTAATCTCAGCTACTGGGAGGCTGAGACAGGAGAATCGCTTAAACTCAGGAGGCAGAGATGATTGCAGTGAGCCAAGATTGTGCCATTGCACTCTAGCCTGGGCAACAGAGTGAGACTGCATCTCAAAATAATAATAATAAAAAGATATTTCTCTTCTTAGAAGGGTACAAGTCATATTAGATTAGTATCCAGCATGATTACATGTGCAAAGACCCTATTTCCAAATAATTCGAAGCAGTCACAGTTAACAGGGATGATGACAAATGGTAATGCCTTTGGTTTTACTAGCTATCTGCTATTGTTCCATGTTAACAAGCTGTGTGGGTTCAGGCAAATTCATAGATTTCCATTTTGCATGTCCAATTAATATTGTCAAAAGGACAAATTTATATGCCTTCCACTTTATGATACTAGGTGAGGGAAGTGTTTCTAAACTAGACATAATATCCATTGCATAATACATTCAAGTAAAGGAGACACAACCACTTCACATAAAGTTTGTTAAAATACTCCAATTTTATACAAAACTCATAAAGTTTTCATTTTCATATGTTTTCATCCTAATTATTGTCCCATTTGGAACTTCAATAAGTGTTGAAATTACAGTAAATGCACTGTGGCAAGGAGCCCCAGAAAGTTTTTATTTCCACCTTGATATGGTAATGGTAATGGCTATTTTACCCACATGTATGCATATACCCTGAAGTCCGTGGGTCTCCAACTGGGGGTCAGGCAAGGAGATCCTGGATCTTTTGTCAGTCTCAAATTAATTTTGGCGGCAATCATTCTCAGCCATTCAAGCTCAGGTTTCTCTTTAATATCTTTGCTTTTTAGTTTTCTCTTTTTAAAATTTCTGCAAACTAGGATAAATATAGTAGATTTGCTTATGGTTTCTTGATGTTGGAGGAAAAGCAAAAGTTCTCACTGGTTCACCAAATTGCAATTACACTGCATTATAGCCTTGTGTTTATTTTGGCAATGTTGACTTTATTCACCCCTTACTTTAATCGTTATTTGAAGACTCCTTCCATGCTGTTATAAGTCCCATAAACATGCTTTTTTTCCCCCGTTTTTCCATTCCTTTGTGACCTACTCTAATTTTTTTAGCATCTGTAAGACAATAAGGAAGAGCTGGGACAACAAATATGATATGTCTTCTTAAATTGTTGCTTGATTTTGCAGCACTAAGCTTATATATAAAATGGGATCCTTAATCATAGTGTTTACCATGATGCAGGTAAGGGCCATAGTGTAAATAAATGAGCATTCTGAAAACCAGTGTATCTTGTATATGCTGCACATCAGCCACTACAAATGGGAAGTTCCATTTGGCTTTTAAAAGAGGACAGTTTATTTTCTCAAGACGTTGCAGCAGCTTTTATCCAGTCCAACAGGCTAGTTGTCCTGTAAGAACACTCTGTTGGGTGTTTGGATAATGTACATTAATTCATTTGTTATTATCCAATAATAAGCTGTGGGCCCTGCGTCAACACAACATACTCTTCCCCTTTGCCTCAATCAAAACAAAGGAGACTTCTAAATCTTTCACAATCCATTTGAGTAAGGATTTTCCAGAAATCTGATGATATCGCTTCACAAAATGAGACAAGTTGTTTATACTGTACCCTGGAATTCAGTAGTTTCTTCGTTATCCTGACTTCCTAGACTAACCTTTCGGTAACCAGCAGCTGTTGACATTTTATGTCTTTTCAGCAGTTTTATCCTTTGGTAGCTCATAGACTAGCAGCAGCAGATGGGACTGGACAAAATACAAACTATTAAGATATAAATAAACAAAGATTGTATATTTAGCTAGTTTCTTATTTTGTTTGCATTTTCTTATGCACCCAGTAAGTGAAATTTTTAGGAGTTGGGTCTACCATTTTAAAATTGTATTGATAATTTGTATGTTTCATAACTAACCACAGCACAGCTGCTGTTTCATACTATGGGGCATTTAATAAGCATCCAGGCGTCAAACGTTCATTACGTGTTTCAACAACCTTCCTTTTTCTAACCAACAATTTTGTCTTGTTTCAGTGAGTCAGGGTTGTTCTAGCAAATTCCACTACTGATATCAATTGTTGGCTTTAAATTTTTTTTTAAACTATTTTAAGTTCAGCGGTATAAGTGCAGGTTTGTTACATGTGTCATGGTGGTTTGTTGTACAGATTATTTCATTACCCAGGTATTAAGTCTAGGCCTCATTATTTTTCCTGACCTTTCTGTCCTCCCAAACTCCACTCTCCAAAAGGCTCCAGTGTGAGTTGTTTCTTCTTATGTATCCATGTGTTCTCATCATTTACCTCCCACTTATAAGTGAGAACATGTCATATTTGGTTTTCTATTACTGTATTACTTTGCTAAGGATAATTAATTCCAACTCTTTCTATCTTCCTGCAAAAGCCCTGATCTCATTTTATTTATGGCTGCATAGTATTCTATTGTGTATGTACCACATTTTCTTATCCAGTCTACCATTTATGGGCATTGATGTTGATTTCATTTCATGTCTTTGCTATTGTGAATACTGCTTCAATAAACATACACATGCATGTGTTTTTATAATGATTTATATTTCTTTGGGTATATAACCAGTAATGGTATTGCAGGGTCAAATGGCATTTCTATCTTTAGGTCTTTGAGAAATCACTACAATTTCTTCCACATGGCTGAACTAGTTTACATTCCCACCAATCATGTGTAAGTGTTCCTTTTTCTCCACAACTTTGCCAGTATCTATTTTTAGTTTTTAATAATAGCCATTCTGACTGGTATGAGATGATATCTCATTGTGGTTTTGATTTGCATTTCTCTAATGATCAGTGATGTTGATCTTTTTTCATATAATTGTTGGCCACACATATGTCTTCTATTGAAAAGTGTTTGTTCATGTCCTTTGCCCACTTTTTAATGCGGTTGTTTTTGCTTTTCTTGTAAATCTGTTTAAGTCTCTTATAGATGCTGGATATTAGACCTTTGTCAGATATATAGTCAGCAAAAATTTTCTTCCATTCTGTAGTTTACCTGTTGATAGCTTCTTTTGCTGTGCAGAAGCTCTTTAGTTTAATTAGATCACAATTGTCAATTTTTGCTTTCATTGTAATTGCTTTTGGCATCTTCATCATGAAAAATTTGTCCATGGCTATGTCCTAAATGGTATTGCCTAGGTTGTCTTCCCGGGCTTTTGTAATTTTGGGTTTATATTTAAATCTTTCATCCATCTTGAGTTATTTTTTTTGCATATAGTGTAAGGAAGGGGTCAGTTTCCATCTTCCACAGATGGCTAGCCAGTTATCCCAGTGCTACTTACTGAATAGAGAATTCTTTCCTCATTGCTTCATTTTTTTGGTTTTTTTGGTCAGGCTTGTTGAAGAGCAGATAGTTGTAAGTATGCAGGCTTATTTCTGGGTTCTCTATTCTGTTCTATTGGTCTATGTGTCTGTTTTTATACCAACACTATGCTGTTGTGGTTACTGTAGCCATGTAGTATAGTTTAAAGTTGGGTAGCGTGGTGCCTCAAGCTTTGTTCTTTTTGCTTATCTTTTTGCCTTGCCTATTCAGGCTCTTTTCAATTCCACATGTATTTCACAACAGTTTTTATAGTTTTGTTGAGAATGTCAAGGCTATTTTAATAGGAATAGCATTGAATGTATAATTTGCTTTTGGCAATATGGCCATTTTAATGATATTGATTCTTCCTATCCATGAATATGCAATGTTTTTCTATTTGTATCAACTCCAATTTCTTTGAGCTGTGTTTTGTGGTACTCTTTGTAGAGATCTTTCACCTCGTTGATAATCTGTATTACTAGGTATTTTAGTTTTGTGTGGCAGTTTGTGAATGTCATTATGCTCCCAATTTGGCTCTTGGCTTAACTGCTGTTGGTGTATAAGAATGTTAGTGACTTTTGCATTTTGATTTTTAAATTTTGAAACTTCGCTGAAGTTGCTCATTCTCTACACTCACAAACTCACTTTAGACAAATCCACCCCAGGCTGTTGGCTGGACTTTGTATCTCTCTGTTTTTTCATCTAAGTTGGTTGTTATTGAAATAACAGGCTATCTACCTGTTTTAAAAATCTTTGACCAGTATTAGAGAATAGTTAATTTTTTTATTTTGTCCAGCTGATCCCTTATTCTTTGAAATTTCATGGTGAACTTTATTAACTATGATATTTTAAAGTTATCTACCTGTTCTTGTCAATGATGAACAACAGAAAAAGAAAAACTTCACATTCATCAATGATGTTGGACCTAAGATTTGGAGAGTTTTGGAGAAATGTTTTGATTTTTAAATAGAACAGAATATGTCAGATGAGAGAAAATGAGAATATATACATGCCAACATGTCATATTCATACAATACCTGTTTGAAAGATATTTCATTTTAGGCAGGAGATTAAACAAGGCATAAAGAAATAATTAGAGCCACTTTAAAACACTTAAAATTTTTCTTTGTGTAGATTTATATTGCCGAATCCAGAAGTCATTATCAGTCTTGGACCAGAAAAGCTAAGTGTGTATAACATTGAACAACTAAAAATAGATAAATAAATATGCCCATTTCACATAGCATATCTATCAAGGAAAGATTATATAGATTGTATTTAATTCCCATAAGTACTTAGAGGTCTGACAGGACAAACATAAACTCTCCAACTTAAGCTAAACTTAATAGAACAATGACCCTAAGGGCTTTATGTCACTTCCAAATAGTGAGGTAAATCTAGTAAAAAAATAAATAAATATTTTGGCACATGATTTCTAGATTTAGCCAAAGTTATAGGCAATTTAAAACAAGTTATTTTTAACTCTTTTTAGGATATCTTAGCAAGTTTAAAATAATTTTCATCAGTCAATTTTCATAATTCTGTTTCAAATCAGTTTAATTCTCTACACTTATACAATCAATAATTTAGTTTGTGCAACTTTTATGATGCATATCTATATTAATAAAAAAGTTATATAAATGTTCTTTCCATCTGTAGTCTTGCCTTTACTTATCTATTCTTTGTGCTCAGGACAAAATTATCCACCTAATGCAGAAAGTTCATCTGACTGATTCCTGCTTAAAGTTACAAATTTGCAGTTACCTTTGGGAGAATATCCCAATTCTTAAAATTGCTATTATCCCCATCATGACTTTTCCAACTTCATTTCTTACTACTCTCTAATCTTGCTTTTTGTGTGGTCCAGACATAGTGAACTGATTATAAACCTCATCCCTTTAGACTGCATAATCTATTCAGTCTGCCTACATATGTAGCAGGAGCGGCCACAGGAAACAGATTTCTAGAACACCAAATAAAGGAGGGAAGAGTTTATTTGGCCAGGAGACCAGGCAGTAATTTGTCGAAAGCCCAGCTCATTTAACAAAGGAAGGTTATGCTTTTATATAGGCTTATACTTTAGATGTTACACATGGAAGAATCTTAGGTTTATAGCTTTAGGAATCACCTATGAAAGGGTTCCAGTTTACAGTTTCAGGACTCACATGTGAAAAGGTCTCTGTTTACAGTTTCAGGAATCACATATGAAAAGGTTCCGGTTTACAGTTTTAGGACTCACATGTGAAAAGGTTTCTGGTTTGATCTTGTTTTAAGTAAAAATAGTGTCTTCCAGAGAGTTTCCCCAAGACCAAGCGTGTTATTTTCAGGAAGGAGATTCAGGAGGCACCAGCTGGCCTGCTCTCTCTTCTATTGAGATGCACAGTGGATGACAGAGGGGGAGGGAATCCCAGATGCCTGGGTCTCCTTCCTCACATATACCAATCTACACTCAACGTTGTCGACTCTAACTCACTAAATAACCAAAGATTTACTTTCTCTTCTAGGCTCAGTGGTCAAAACTGACTCAAAACCATTCATAGTATCATCCTCCCTTTGGAGAGGTTCAGTCAGCAGAAAAGACCTCTTGGAAAGACTTGCCTAAGTGTACAACAGTGAGCTAAGGGAACTGATTAGATGGAATATCCAAGGGAAAAAAAAAGGATTGTCTGAAGGAAGTTAAGGTTCGAGCAAAATTCAAGTAATCATCAAATAAAATGGAGTGCCAGATCATATGGGAATCATGGAAACAGTTAATAGTAGAAATTCTTGCAGGCCTCTATAGGTAGCAGTCTCATATCCTTGCTGACTTATGTAAGGCAGAATAAAAACTCTGTTTTTATTAATATTCTAAATGATGTCTGGATGTTTATGGTAAGGGATGAGTAGGCTCTTGGCAAAGGAAAAAGAAAATGGAAATTAACAGTAGTCCACTAAGTGTTTATACAGTTTTCAAACAAATTATTGCCTTTTATCTTTACAAAATCACAAAGTGGGTTGAGAAAACTGTCCACAGCCACTTAGAAAGTGAATTAACAAGGCCAGTTTTCATAAACAAGATTGATTCCAAAAGCCATGCTTTTCCTATTGCACAGCAAAAGACTATCTCTCAATAGGGGCCCTACTGGAAGAAGGAAGAGTGTATTGGTACTTGGAAACAATAAGGGAATCTATAATTTGTGCCTAAAGTCACCAGTGTGAGAAGCAGCAAATTGATATGTAGAACAATCTAATGTCAGTAACTGTGTCCACAGATTACTGTTTGTTGGGATTCACTCAGGGTGGCTGGCAAAATATTAAGCGAAATATTAGGGACGTTATAAGATTATAGTCTCAAACTTTTTGAAAGGCCTAAAGGTTTTTATTAAGTTATGGAATGGGCTGAAGGCAGCCAGTTCTTAGGTTAGAACATTAAATCATAGGGTAAAGATTAAGGATAATAATAACTTCCCCAGTTAAGTCTGTTTACCCCACATCCCTTTGTCTCTACTCTGTTTACTCATGTTAACTTTGTGCTGGATGGTCCTCTCAAGGGGAGGTCGAAGGGAAATTACCTGTTAATGGTGTTTATTCAGGGTCCCTGGAACCAAAATCTTTTATCATTCATAAAATCACTCTTTTAACCATGTTAATTATCCAGGAGCATGCTCACTTAGAACCTCTGTTATTAAATCTATACTGAATAAATGTGAAGAGGATCAGCAAGGGGTGGTTGGTTAGCTGCAGTTGCTTTCTGAAACGAGTTCAAGACCATCCCTAGCCCACTTGATTCACTGTATTCTGGTGTGTGTGAGTGCATTTATTCAACCATCACTGAGTCAAGGTCTGCAGGACAGACCTCTGCAGGTGATGATCAGTGTCTTAGGTGGTGACCCTGATGTGACTGACACCACAGCTGTTTCCCCATGTAAGGTGATCAATGCCACAGCTGGTGCCCCATGTGAGGAGAGCCATTGTGCTCAATGCCACAACTGTTCTGGTTTATTTATCATAATCTCCACCACAGAGTATAGTTGTTTCTTCTACATACTCTCTGTATATGCTTTCTCTCACAAGATTGGTTCAGTTATTGAAATAGGATATGTGCAAAGACCTAATATATACACATGCATGTGCACACACACACACACAGACATACACATATATGTCTTTGCATGTATGCTGAAAAGGGCTTCAAAATGTCCTCTGCATTTATTTCCTGTGCATGTATTCTATAGAAAGCGCTGACCTATCTAACTTAAAAACATTGTCTAGACTTATGATATAATTTAGATATTTGTCCCCTCTAAATCTCATACTGAAATGTAATTCCCGGTGTTGGAGGTGGGGCCTGGTGGGAGGCGTTTGAATCATGAAGCTAGAGCCCTCATGAATGACTTAGTGCCATACCCTGGGTAATGAGTGAGTTCCCTTGAAAGCTGATTGTTTAAAGGTGTGTGACACCTCCCTCCATCTCTCTCTTGCTCGCACTCCATGTGACATGCTTGTTCCCTGTCACCTTCTGCCATGATTGTAAGGTTGCTGAGGCAACACCAGAAGCAGTTGCCAGTGCTATGCTTCCTGTAAAGCCTGCAGAGCTGTAAGGCAATTAAAACTCTTTTTATAAAATTTCCAGCCTCAGATTTCCTTTATAGCAAGGCAAGAATGACCTAATGACACATGTTGTTATACCTGAGTTATTTTTCTCAGATGACATTCACTGTTTACCTCTTATTTCTCTCATTTGTAGTGTTGTGTTGTTTGTCTCCTCTATTTTTGGTTTCTTGTTCTTATCAGGCCTATCTTTCTATCATGCATTTCCTTTCAAATCTGCAGTTTCTCTTTAGTTACCTGATCTATAGAGACAGGTTTTAAACTATCTTGTTTTTGTTTTATAAAAATGACTCCTACTCTCCTGGTTTAGACCCAGAGATTTAATTGTTATCATGCCTCATATTATCATGATCAGAAGACTTCTGAATAAGAATCTCTCTCTGAGTTACTGTTTTAGGCATAGGTGCCATTGTAGTTCCATGTTCTAATTGTTGGATTGTGTAAATACTGCTTTATTAATAAAAATGGTTTTCTAAGATATGATTAAGGATTTTGAGATGTGGGGATTATACTGGATTATCCAGATAATCTGTCCATTGCAAATATTCTCATAAGAGAAGCAGAGGCAGATTTGACACAGGGCCAGCACAGAGAAGAAAGTGAGGTAAAGGCAGAGCAGAGGGAGATCTGAAGAGATGGGCCTTCACCACTGGAGTGATGTGGCCATAAGCCAAGGAATGGCAGCAGCCACCACAAGCTGGAAGCATCAAGAAACAAATTTTCCCCTACAGTCTCTGAATAAAATGCAGCTTTGCCTACACCTTGATTTCAGCTCAGAGATAACATTTTTAGATTTCTGGCATTCCAGAAATGTGAGAAAATAAATGTTTTGTCATTGTAAGCCATAAAATATGTGGCAATTCATTTTAACAAAGAAAACTAATATATTCATATTTTAGTACATTATTTGCATGATTAAATATGTTATTTATTTATCTTCTGATTTGGTAAAAAAATAATACTAATGTATTAGGATTGCTCAACAGTTGCTTTCTCTGTAGGAAGCAATTCTGCCTGTGCTCCCCTAACCATTTTCTTTGGATTCTGCGTTTCTCACACATTTGTGTTAAGGCAGTATTCTCATCTCGATATATCAGCTTTTGCTTAAGAATGTTTAAATGTTCCACTCTTTCTTTTATGCAATCTAAATTGTTAACATAGAAAGTATATTATCCCAAGTCATTTAAAAGATACTATGGCTTCATAGCTAATCTTAAAAAAATAATTTTAAATTATCCCCTTTCCTTTACAGAAATTGCTTGTTTTTAAATTCTAGGTAATTTCATTTTCAGAAAATCTTAAAATTCATATACTAAGTGCTCTGAAACAAAAGCAAATTGGTAAATGTTGAAAATCTTTATCTTGTGTTTTGGTTTGGTTTGGTTTGGTTTGGTTTTCTCTTACTTTTATGGGATGGGGAAGTTCATCCTCTGAAAGCTAAAAGCAATATGTTTCCAATCACACCTCACCTTTTAAAGGACAATCTCAACTATACATCGTCAGGACATAATAAAATATCTTTAATTTCTTTTTGCGTTTGAACACATGGCAAAACAGCCTACATTTAAACTTGTAAAGCTAAGGATTTGCTGATGCCAACATGCACTGGAATTTCCCCTTTTCCTCCCCTCTGTATATGTTTTTAATACTTAAACAAAGAGCAAAGGACAATAAGATGGGCCAACACTTTTCTTATGTTTCATCGTATAGATAAAGATCCAGATGCTTCTACAACTCAACCATCATTAGGTGGTATCACCATGTTATAGCACAGAGGAGACATTCTGCAAATATGACATAAAACAGCTGTTCCAAGATATCTCTCATTAAGTCTGGATTATGTGGAAGCTAAGACATCTTCTCTACTTCTACGTTCCAAGCTCCTGTATTTTCTTTTCAATTTTCCATTTCTTATCCAGCATCATGTAATTCTAATTAAAACCATATGCTCTGTTATCTTTTCCTATTTTCATATTTTCTCCTCTAGAAGACTAAAACACTTGGCCCAAAGGTTGATTTAAGTATTTCTAATAATATCTTAAAGTTTATAAATGTTATACTCAAAATTAGAATAAGACATCTGTAACATTTTTACTTTGTTTATTTCTGATTATTATACAGTTTTCAGAGGCATTCTTACAGGTCTTTCTGATTTCCCTTTGACATGCTTTTATTTGGAAAATGAATGCAAATAATCTACCTCTCCACCTAAATTTATTAGAGCTCCTATGTAAGAGACAATGTATATAGTAACTGGATAATTACCTCAGGTGGCTATTTCATTTTGCCTTGGTGAAACTAATTAATATTCACCTCCTTACAGCACATACTTTCTTAAAATGGCATTATTTGAGAACTTTCAGCTAAGGCTTAAGCAGTCGTTGTATTTACTACTTCGCATAAATTTCCTGAATTGTCTGAAGGAAGCATTTGATGCTGTATTTGGTTTGCAGCCAAGCCATTCAGCAAAATTCTTTTCAGACATCCTCCATGATCATGTAAGCAAAATAAAGTAAATGTCTTTTAAGCTTATTATCAACAAAAGTGTTCTTATCAATGCATTAGCAATAATAATAAAAGCAAAGTACATTCAGACCAAAGGCATGGAGCTCAGCCATGGTCTCTAGAAGCTCTTTTCATAAATCAATTCACGATCTTTTTACTGAGGAGTATCCAATTGACTGTAAATAAAACTTCAGAGATGCTTAAAAAATTCTTTCTTTTCCCAGAATTGACAGTTAGAAATAGCTTTCTGATAACAATCATAACAGGCTTTTACCATTTAGTACAAAAGGCTTGACCATGGTTAAAAGGTTTAATTTTTATGTTTCAATGGTTGCAAAGTCAAAAACATGGATTTGTCTACAATAGCAAAGCTAGCTATAAATTCTATTACCAGTGACAGCAATTTTCCTTCAAATACCCTAGGCTAAATGTAACTTTATTGCTACTTCTAGTAGGGACTTCCAGGCAATTTCCATTTTACAGTGATGGTGAGTTAAACTCACAATCCCAAGTAGCAGTCATTTTAGATTGGTGCATAATTTAAAGAAAGAAGTGTATGTAACATGTGGGTTGTATTATGCACCTGCATTTGCTTCTCTGTCCTGGCTGCTTCATCTTCTGCCAGCCCCAGCCAATCAATATGTCTGTCCTATCAGGGGTGGACTGACAAGGTGCTTGCTGTGGCAATTTTTATGTTGCATTCACTATTATCTTCACATAGTGTTTTTACATTTCCCTGGTGGGGAAACTGTCATCATCAAAATGTATCTGAAGTCAATAGCTCGCATAGAACTGTTTTGTAAATGAGATGTCGCTAATTAGAGCCCTTTCCTGGCATAATTGGTAGATTAGTAGCATAGTATTCATTCTTTTCCCAGTGAATCTTAAAGTTTTAAAAAGGATTTCTAAGAATTGTTTTCAGATATCAGATAAATAATAGAATTTGTATATTTTGACCATGTTTTATAGGAGAACAAAATGTTGTCATGTAATAGAGATAGTTTATAAATTCATTTATAAGCGTGCTAATGTGGAGAGCAGGACTATTATGCTTCTTTATGTGACAACATCAACAGAGCAAATATCCTGGGGTATATGAATACTAAAATGTGTCATGATTATATTACTATTCCTAGGAAATTCTCATCTGTATATTTAGTTTTCAAGTTAACAAAGCATTTTCATATACATCATGTCATTTAATTGTTTCAACATGGAAAAAATGAGTAATGTATTTCTGTATTACATACATGTCAAAAGTCAGAATATTTACAACACTTATTAAGGATGACCCTGCTAGGAAGGGTATAATCAGTAATGCATACTAGATAAATATCAGATTTGGGATGAGAACACAGGAACAAATGTTTGATGATAATTAGTGTTCAATATACAAATGTGGACTGAGTGAATTAAGAATATTTTAACTACAGAATCAAATTATTAAATAAATTTTATTCACTTGTAAGCATAGATGTTTCCTTTGGTATTATTGTTTCTTTATGTCAAGCATGCTTTTGAAAACAGACTCCTTTTGAAAATATTTACCTAAAATAGTTGATTTCCAGTTAACTTAAACTTGTTTGCCATTTTTATTAATATTGCATCTTAAATATAAAAATTCAAGGTTTATAATTTACTCAGCTAGACATTTTTGCACTTCATTTTTCTCTGACATGTGGTATAAATGACATTTATAATTGTATTATATGTGATCTGCTTCTGTAATTTAATTCAATATTTGTGTCATGTATGGTGTTAAAGGCAGATAACAAACAGATGTGCAAACATATGAATGATTGAAAAATATTGAGAAAAATATTCATAAAATTCAAAATTAAAAGCTTCATTTAAAAGTTCAACAGATGCCCCAATCTGTTCAGAGTTTTATTCTTTTTACTTCTCTCAGAAATTTTCAAAATATTAAATTACTTTTAATTAACATGAGATTTTTATTATTTGGTGGATGTAAATTTTCTGTATAGGTGTAATTTTACATTCTACATCGAATATTTAACTCATTATTTCAAATGTCTTATTATTTTATCAGTTTTTAAAAGTCTCCATTTTCTAGCTCCAATTTGCCTTTTAATTTTGTATGTTATAATATCCTGTATATTACTCAGTAGATAGAATTGTTTCATCAGCTAAATACCCACAAGGTGTTTCTGGAAGCTGTTGAAATCTCTCCGTATGCTTCTGATGCTTTTGTGTATATGCACATTAACTTAATCCTTTACTTTACTGTCTAGAATGTTTTCTAAGAAGTTCAGAGTGCAGATACTAGAACCAGATTGCCTGGTTGCAAACCCCAGCTTCATTGCCACATCATGTGACTGTAGGTGAATATTTAAAGTTCCCTTTGCCATGGCCTCTTTCTATAAAAAATAGATCATATTTTAAGGGGCTCACAATCTGGGTGGATTAGGAAAATATAATTATCAACTTTTAACAAGGTTACTGGGCACAGAATTGAGGAAGAAACCAGGAAGTGTCATGAAAATTCATTGAGTAAAACAATTTAACAGGTGACTATGAAAGTTTTTTAAATATAGATTTTTTTTTTTGTCAGTTCAAGGACATCTTATTAGCAAAGTACCTGTTACCTATAGGTAATAAAGTTAATGTATCATACATTTAGCATTTAGTATTTTATTCTTAATAATATACCATATTTTCCATTATCAAAAATATGTTCATCATAAACATCTTTATAGTGATAACTTTATAAGCATCAGAGATCATTTTCTTTAGACAAATTATAAGTGATATTTCTAGACATAAGTCTACATAAGAGTCTCATATTTTTATACCTATTTCCAAAATATTTTGGGAGAATTATTTCTATAATGTAGGTTTTCACCAACAATGTTTTTGATTCTATTTCTACTTCTTTATCTATATCAATATTTAAAATTAACATTTTAAAACTGTTTGCCCATATGACATGTGACAAATGAATTATTTATGTTATTTTTGCTTGTATTTTAAAATTCTTTTTACTGTTGAATAAATAAAATGTTCACAAAATTTAAATTTTTAATGTTGAAAGAGTATCAGCTAACTACTGCTGTGTAACAAAGCTTCTCAGCCTGTAGAGTGTCACACAGCAGTGTCAGAAACCTGCTTAATATAGTTGCTGCCTCTGGATCCATTTGTAGGCCTGATATGTTATTTGAAATGCAGTCCTAACAGGTCACCTTTGACTTAGTGAAAACTTTCCCTCTTTACATGATTGTGATGTAACCTGCTTGTTCTTCAGCTTACTGATAGAAACACAATATAACCTACAGCTGGTAACCATGATAAAATCTAATGAATATCATGTAAATAGATTCCCTCTTAACTTGTGTTTTCCTTAAATTAGTCAATCTATAATCCTCAAAGGAAAACCTAAAGGATAATGCTTGTAGACTTTAATGAAAGCATAGTTCCTGCCGGGTGTGGTGGCTCATGCCTGTAATCCCAGCACTTTGGGAAGCCAAAGCAGGTGGATCACTTAAGGTCAGGAGTTTGAGACCAGCCTGGCCAACATGGAAAAACCCCGTCTCTACTAAAAGTATTAGCTGAGTGTAGTGGCAGGCATCTGTAGTCCCAGCTACTCGGGAGGCTGAGGCAGGAGAATTGCTTGAACCTGGGAAGCGGAGGTTACAGTGAGCCAAGATCGAGCCACTGCACTTCAACCTGGAAAACAAAAATTCTGTTTCAAATAAATAAATAAATAAAAGAAACTTTAGTTTTGAACAATTATAATTTTAAATGTCTTCTTCCCATGATATTGTTGTCTTTCTTTCTCTCTTTCTTTCTCCCTTTCTCTCTCTCTCTCTCTCTCTTTCTTTCTTTCTTTCTTTCCTTCTTGTTTTTTGATGGCGTCTTGCTCCATTGCCCAGGCTGTAGTGCAGTAACATGGTCTCTGTTCACTGCAACCTCAACTTCCTGGGTTCAAGAGATTCTCCTGCCTCACCCTCCCGAGTAGCTGGGATTACAGGCATGTGTCACCACCCCTGGCTAATTTTGTATTTTCAGTAGGGAAGGGGTTTCTCCATGTTGGTGAGGCTGGTCTTGAACTCATGACCTCGGTTGATCCGCCTGCCTCGGCCTCCCAAAGTGCTGGGATTATAGGTGTGAGTTACCACGCCCACTGTTATTGATATTCTTAACCAAGGACATTGGTGACTCATATGGTTGATTTTTCTTCCTTTGTCAGCATTTTAAAATTTCATTTCTTAAAATATATGTGTGTGACTATTATCTTTTGCCTGCCTCTCTCATTTCTCTTCTCTAGTTCGTTTGCTGTGTTTTTTTAGCTATGTCTAACTTCATATTTTATTTTGTATTCTCTGATGATTTTGATTTTTAAAAATATTTTCTTCAGTTCTGCCCACCACCTTCTTCTATTATTATCTTTTCTATGATCTTACTTAACAAAAGCATTTTTTAATTCATTCTCAGGTAAAACATTTGGGAATGAATATTTTCCATTTTCTGTTTGCCATTTCTGTTCCTACTTTTTTTTAAAAAGTCATATAATCTGCAGCTTATAATCTTAGCATTGCTAAAAATCTTTGAGGCTGTTGCATAGTCTTGAATCTACAAATTTACAGAAACCTTCGTTGGGGAGATAAAACCAGCCAAGGTTCAAAAGGGCTAGAGTTTCACTGTGCTAACTTCAGTGTGTTCTGGATTTATTCCTGTCCACCCAAAAAGAAAAGGCCACTGTGGGCTTTTTAAAAATGAAGTCTCTTTGCTCCTCTCCCACCGCTTCCTGAAATGGTAGCTTTCTGTAAGATTCTTTGTTGAGCCCTGTCTTCTCTGTTTCCAGGAATTAAATTGTGCAAGAGAGTTCCTCCCACCAAAAGAAGTTCTCCCTCTGCACTGTTGAAGGTAAGGCATTGTGGTTTTATCCGATGATGCCTCTTACCTCTAGGAATGTTATTTTGTTTTTGTTTTTTTTCTCAGGCATGTAATATGAGCATCCTCTTTCTGCTTCTATCTTTCCGCTACTACTTTCTCAATAAATATAGTGTCATGGGCTAAATTGCATCCCTCTCGAAAATCATATGTTGAAGAATTATATCAGGTTTTCTTTTGACGATATCTAGTTATTCAAATCTATACAGTCACCTCAGAATGTGACTGTGTTTGCAGATAAGTTCTTTACAGACGTAATTAAGTCAAAATGAAAGTGCTAAGTTGGGCTCTAAACTAATATAACTGATGTCTTTCCTTTTTCGTTGTTTCTTTTTTTTATTTTTTATTTTTTGAGACAGAGTCTCCCTCTGTCTCACCAGGCTGGAGTGCAGTGGCTCGATCTCGGCTCACTGTAACCTCCCCCTCCTGGGTTCAAGCAATTCTCCTGCCTCAGCCTCCGGAGTAGCTGGGACTACAGATGCCTGCCACTACACCCAGCTAATTTTTTTTTTGTATTTTTAGTAGAGACGGGGTTTCACCATGTTGGCCAGGATGGTCTCGATCTCTTGACCTCATGATCTGCCCTCCTCGGCCTCCCAAAGTGCTGGGATTACAGGCGTGAGCCACCATGCCCAGCCCAACTGGTGTCTTTCTAAGAAGAGGAAATTTGAACACAAAAAGACACGTCTGGGAGGTGTGAACAGAAAGGAAATATCACGTGAGGATACAGCAAGAAGACCATCTGCAAGCCACAAAGAGAAGTCAAAGGAAACTAGCTCTGCTTACACCTGGACCTTAAACTTCTAGACTCCTGAACTTAAAAATGAAGAAATTTCTGTTGCTTAAGTAAAATAATTTGTGGTATTTCGTGAGGACAGTCCTAATAAGCCAATAAATATAGTTATATTTTTGTTAGCATTTTTTAAACTAATAAAATTATAATGTCTGAGAATCAAGGTTTATTCATAATACTGACTGTAAGCCATTTCCAGAGTAATCTCCTTTGGTCTAAATACATAAAAAATAAAAGCGCTAATTAATCTTTTTTTAAAGTGGGTACAGTCTGATTTAAAAAGTAGTTAATATTTAATGATTATTGATAGTTTAATTTTTGAAATAACCGAGCTACTAGATGACTTAGTATATATTAGTTCTGATTTACCAAATTGCTTTTTCAAATTTTTCTCTTTTAGAAGATTCTGTTTTCTTATTTGTAAAGCAAGCAAGAGATTGACTCATGAGGGGTTTGCTAAGATGCTTCCACATGGAAAATTTAATTATTTTTCACTGTCCCTAGAACTATGCTTCAAAACCAAGATCAGTGCTGTCAATTTGTTAAACCTGAACCCTGAGCCTCCTGCCAATGTCAGGAAGCATAAAGCATAATGAGACTCTGAAGGAACATTCTGGATCAGCCTTCTAGAAAAATTCAATTTGGGTCCTCGCCATCTGACTATTGACTTTGCTGGGAGAAAGATACGTGTATCACCTCTCCTATTCTTCCTTCTCAAAGCTAACTGCATTTGTGGACCATTAGCAGCACTGGGATAGGATACACTGGTGAGCTTTGCAGTTTATCAGCAACTGTGCCCATGAAAAGGTATCACTCCAGTCAATAAACATTCTTATAAAGAATATCTGTGATTGTAGAGATAAATCACACAGCTAAAGGAAGCATGAAAAATGTGAAAGGATGGCGGCAGGCACAAGCAAATTACCACGTTTATTCAGCTGTCACAAAAACAGCTTAGACTTGGCAGGCTTTTTCTGTAGAAAACCTCATGAATTCTTCCCTTTAGCTATTTCCTAAATGAGAAAGAGAAGAGCAGGGGTTCTGAAAACTGTGGTCAACCTTTAAAACTTCACATTTCATATTTTTTAATATAAATTATATGCCTTCTCCACTTGATGATAAATATTTAGTTACCAAGAATAAATATAGGAAAAAAATATTTTCTAGTGTTGATAATATGGATTAATTCCTTGAAAAATTGTCACTGTAAGGAATTATACTGCCAAGAAAAATTCACAGAACACATAATAATACTGTTCAGTAATACTAGAAATATCTATTATAATCTCTTACTTTTGTGGAAAACGTAACTAATGTGCCAATTGCCAGGCTCATTGATTTTTTTACATCAACAATCAGATCATCTCACATTTATTTAAAAATTCTGTTTGATTTAATAGTTCTCTTTCTTAATAGTGTACTACCTGCTGTTTTCTCAGGAAAGCCAAGAATGGAGAAAAAAATAAGTAAGATTTATGGTTTTGTATTTATACATCTTCCTAAATTACTTAACGGAAGCTTACATAAAGAAATAAGGGTATCCTCAATATCAGTCTTCCTTACTTGCCTGCCCATATCTATAACACACACGCACACACACACACACACACACACACACACACACACACACACACACAAAGTACATACACTAACAGGCATGCATTATACTCATTTCTCTTCATACCCTTAGTTAAGTAAATAAGCAACTGACAGGAAATTGACCTAATCTGGCTCATTCAAATTAGAAAATATATTTCAAAACCCCATAAGATAAAATCTCTTTTAAATGCCATAGAAATGCCAAAACAGAGGAAAGAGGGAAAAATAACAAAATAGGAGAATGCTGATCAGTTAACCAATGTTATAAATCATGGTTTCTATAGTCAGTGACTGAATAACCAGGTATTGTCAAAAGATAGTCATTCTGGCAAAGACACCACAATAGTCTCATGTACTTTTTGAATGACATTCAGATGAAATGCTCTGAGTACTTTCAATGGTACTACTCCATTTCAAATATTATAGAGACTTTCTAGATTTTATGTAGCACATCATGGTGTAAATTTACATATTTTTACTTCTTTTTTGGTTGAGGTGTATTTAATATACAATAAAATTCACAGGTCATCTGCTCTAAATTCTATGAGTTTTGACAATTTTACATACACATTAATCTAAAAACTCTCAAGAAAATGGATATTTTCTTTACTCCAATAGACTCCATTATTCCTTTTGTACTTAATCCCTTCTCCTCCCCAACAAGAGAAAACATGTCTAATTTTTTCATTATAGATTTTTATTTGTTTTTGGATACTATGTAAATGGAATAAAAATTTACCCTTTTATGCCTACAAATGCCTTGATATTTTTTCAGGTATATTCATAGTGTTGCATACATCAATAATACATTCTAGTTGTACTGCTAAATAGTATTCTTATGTATAACTACACTACAAGTTGTTTTTCTATTTCTGTGATGAGTATTTGATTTGTTCAACTCTTTGGCTATTATAAATAAGACTGCCAAGAATATTAACATGGTTTGGATCTGTGTTCCCACCCAAATCTCACGTTGAATTATAATCCCCCAATATTGAAGAAAGGACCTGGTGGGAGGTGATGGGATCATGGGGGATGAGTTCTTATGAATGGTTTAGTGCCATCTTCTCAGTGCTGGAGAGTGAGCAAGCTATCACAAGAGGTGGACGTTTGAAAACTGTGTAGCACCTTCCCGCCACCTCTCTCTAAATCCTGCTCTGGCCACGGAAGATATGCCAGCTTCCCCTTTACCTCCCACCACGATTGAAAGTTTCCTGAGTCCTCCCCAGAAGCCGGGTAGAATCTGCTATGCCTGAAGAACTATGAGCCAATTGAACCCCCTTTCTTTATAAGTTACCCATCTCAGGTAGTTTTTTTCATTTGTTTATTTATTTATTTATTTATTTATTTATTTATTCTGAGACAGGGTCTTGCTCTGTCACCCAAGCTGGAGTACAGTGGTACAATCTCAGCTCACTGCAAACTTTGCCTCCCAGGTTCAAGCGATTCTCCTGCTTCAGCCTTCTGAGTAGCTGGGACTATAGGAGTGCACCACCACGCCTGGCTAATTTTTGTATTTTTAGTAGAAATGGGGTTTCACCATGTTGGTCAGGCTGGTCTCAAACTCCTGACCTCAGGTGATCTGCCTACCTCAGCCTCCCAAAGTGCTGGGATTATAGGCATGAGCCACTGTGCCTGGCCAGGTATTTCTTTACAGCAATGCACGAATGGACTAATAAAGAAAATTGCTACTGAGGAGTAGGACATTGCTATAAAGATACCTGAAAATGCAGAAACAATTTTGGAACTGGATAATGGGCAAAGGTTATGTCACAGGAAAAGGATCCTGATCCAGACCCCAAGAGAAGGTTCTCTGGACTCCTGCAAGAAGGAATTCAGGGTGAGTTCACAGTACAAAGCAAGAGCAAGTTTATTAAAAAAATAAAGTGATAAAAGAACAGCTACTCCACTGACAAAGGCATTCCTGAAAGTAGGAGGAACACATCCACCCTAGGTAAAAAACTTGCTTATGTATAGGATAAAAGAAGATCATAAAGAGATGAGCTGTGATACAAGGGTTTGTGATAAAGGATTAATTTTCTTAATTACTGTATTTTGCAAGAGTCAATATTATTATATTTAAAGAAAAATTAGAAATGCTTCTGTTCTCAAGATATCCCAGGACTCTACCATGTCTGGATCTTTTAGTAAACATTATCAATCTGTTCCCTTAACAGTAAACATCTAGAGGCTAGGAATACCTAAATTTTTGAGAATGCAGCCCAACAAGTTCTAGCCTCATTTTCCTAGCCCTCACACAAAATGGAGTCACTCTGGTTAGAATGCTTCTGACAGTAGAAAGAGTGTGGAGTGCTCAGAAGAAGACAGGAAGATGAGGGAAAGTTTGGAAATATCTACAGATGGCTTGAATTGTGACTGAAATACTGATAGTGATCTGGATAACAAAGCCCAAACTGAAGAGGTCTCAGATGAAAATGAGGAACTTATTGGGAACTGGAAGAAAGGTCACTTTGTTATAGGTTAGCAAAGAAACTGGTGGCATTGTGCCCCTGCTCCAGGGAATCTGTGGAACTTTGAACTTGAGAGTGATGATTTAGGGCAACTGACAAGAAATTTCAAAGCAGCAAAGTGTTTAAGATGTGGTCTGGCTGCTTGTAACAACCTATGCTCATATGTTTTGAGCAAAGATAAAACATAAAACTTGAATCTATATTTACAAGGGAAGCAGAGAATAACTTCCAAAAATGTGCAGCCCAGACACGTGGTAAAAAAGGAATCCCGTTTTCTGGGGAAGAATTCAAGCAGGCTACATAAATTGATATAAGGAACAGAAAGCTAAATCTTAATAGCCAAGACAATGGGGAGGCCTTGAAGGCATTTTAGAGACCTCTGCAGCAGCTCCCATGACAGGCTCAAAGGTCTAGGAGGGAAGCCCCTCTGCTGCCTAGGGGCACTGCTCCCAGCATGCTGGCTGCTCTTGCTACAGCCTCAGCTCAAAGAGTCCAAGACAGAGCTCAGGCCACTGCATCAGAGTATACAGGCCATAAGTCTTGATGACTTTTACATGGTGTTAAGACTGCAGGTACATAGAATGCAAGAATTGAAGCCAGGAAGTGTCTGCCTAGATTTCAGGGGATATATGGAAAAGCCTGGATGTCCAGCCAGAAAAATGCTACAAGAGTGGAGCCATCATGAAGAACCACTACCAGGGCAGTATGGAGGGGAAATGTAGGGTTGGAGTCCACAGACAGAATTCCAACTGTGACACTTTATAGTGGAGCTGTGAGAAGACGGCTACCATCCTCCAGAACCCAGATTAGTACATCCACTGACAGCTTGCACCATGCATCTCGAAAAGCCACAGGCACTCAATGCCAGCCCATGTGAGGAGCTATAGAGGCTGAACCCTGCAAAGTCACAGAGTTAGAGCTGCCCAAGTCTTTGGAAGCCCATCCCTTATACCAACATGCCCTGGATATGCGACATGATGTCAAAGGAGATCATTTTGGAACTTTAAGGTTCAGTGAATGCCCTGCTGGGTTTCAGACTTGCATGGGGCCTGTAGTGCTTTTCTTTTGGCCAATTTCTCTTTCAGAACAGAAATATCTACCCAGGGTCTGTTGTACTTTGGAAGTAACTAACTGGTTTCTGATTTTACAGGTATATAGTCAGAAGGGACTAGCTGTGTCTCAGATGAGACTTGGACTATGGACTTTTGAGTTAATGCTGAAATGGGTGAAGACTCAGGAGGACTGTTGGGAAGGCATGATTGAATTTCGCAAAGTGAGAAAGACATGAGATTTGGGAAAGGCCAGGGGCAGATTGATATGGTTTGGATCTCTATCTCCAACCAAATTTCACATCAAATTGTAATCCCCGGTGTTGGACGTGGATCCTGGTAGGAGGTGATTGGGTCATGGGAGTCAGGTTCTCATGAATGGGTTAGCAGCATACCTCAGTGCTATTCTCGTGATGGGGAGTGAGTGAGTTTTCACAAGATCTGATTGTTTTAAAAGTGTGTAGCACCTCCTACCTCTCTCTTGGTCCTGTTCTGGCCATGTAAAATGTGCCTGCTTCCCCTTTACCTTCTGCCAAGATTTTAAGTTTCCTGAAGCCTCTCCAGAAGCAGAGCAGTTGTTATGTTTCTTGTATAGCCTGTGGAATCGTGAGCCAGTTAAACCTTTTTTCTTTATAAATTACCCAGTCTCAGGCAATTCTTTATAGCAATGTAAGAACAAACTAATACAACATTCTTATAATATATGTACATATATATTATATTTTGTATATATATATATATATATATATATATATATATAACATACACATACCCACACAGACTTTCATGCAAAAATACCTTGGAAAAGAATTGTTACATCATAGGGCAGAAATATGTTTTACTTTATTAGAAATGACCAAATAACCCCTTCGCAGTAACTGGACTGTTATGTACCTTCCATTGCCATGTTTAAAAGTAATAATTGTTCCAAATCTGTTGCCCTACATTTATTATTATCAGTCTTTTTAATATTAGCCACTTAATCAGTGTGTTGTGATACTACTGACATTTTTTCTTTGCCTATTTGCCATTCACATATCTTCTTTTGTAAAGTATGCATTCAAGTCTTTTAACACTTTTATTGGGTTGTTGCAGGAGTTATTTACACAAGCCATAAAATGTTTCTCATATGCATGTTACAGCTACTCTTTCACTCTGTGGTTTATTAATTTATTTTCTTAAAAATGTCTTTTGAAGAACAGAATGTCTTAAGTTTGATGAAGACTCATTTATCAATTTTTATGGTTAGTGCTTTTTCGTCCTATACAAAAAAGAACAACTTTGTCTATGTCAGGTTACAAAGATAACTTTCAGGTTTTTTTTTTTTTCTAGAATCTTTACCCTTGTAGATTTTATATTTAATTCTATAACCCACTCCTTTTTTCATTACAGGCTGCTACAACAGATTACTACATACTATATGGCTTAAACAATAATTTATTTCTCACAGTTCTAGAAGCTGAAAAGTTCAAGACTAAACTGTCTACAGATCTCTTGTCTGGTGAGGGCCCACTTACTAGTTTGAACATGGCTGTCTTCAAATTATATTTTCACATGGAGAAGAGGAAGAGTGAGAGGGAAAGGGCAAAGAGAGCAAAAGCAAGAAAAGAGCTAGCTGTTTTTTGTTTAATAAGGGCACTAATCCCATTCTTGAGGGGTACATCCCCATGACATAATTACATCCCAAAGGCCTCACCTTCTAATATCAACACATTGGAAATTTCAATATACAAACTTTGAGGGTCACAAACATTAAGTCAATAGCACCACCTTTAAGTTGTCTTCAGGGAATGGATTAATAAAGGGGTGAGTTTCATTTTCTTCATATAAATATCCACTTTTCCAGTACTACAGATTCGATATACTTTAGTTTTCTACATTAGGTTTACTAGCACTTTGGTTATAAATAGACCATATATGTGTGGTCCATTAATCTGTTTGTCTATCCTTACATCAGTACCACACTGTATTGGTGGCTTCATACTAAGACTAGAAATTAGGTGGTATACATCCTTCATCTTGCTTTTTTCTTCCTCAAACCTGTTTCAACTATTCTCAGATCCTTTGAATTCCACATACATTTTAGAACAAATTGCTTCTCTTTTTAAAAAAGTTCTGCTGGAAATTTTTTTAACTGATAGATAAATATAAAGAGAACAAGCATCTTTTTGATGTTAAGCCTGCCATTTCATGAGTGTGGCATATCTATTTAATGAAGTCTATTTAAGTTTTCTTTGCAATGATTCACAATACTAAAGTTAGAAATTTTGTGCAATATTTCTAAATAAAGTTAGAAATTTTGTGCAATATTTCTTAGATTATTTAGGTACTCAATATTTTGATGCAATCAAAATTATCCCTCAATCAAAAAAATTAATAATTACTTTCACTAAATATTTCTGTAGAATCATATACAATTTCCATGTGTAGCAATCCCACCTCCTTTGGTTTCTTTGTGATATTCAAATGTTGTAATTGTTCTTCAAGAATCTGTCTTTTTTTTTTCCTAAAAGTATTTATGTTTCACAATCTTATGACAACATAACTATGTGTAAGTTTTAAACAAATGAAGCTGAAATGAGAGCCTGTAGATTTGAAAATAAAATTGAATGGCAAGTTTATAGAATAGGTGGGTCTCTGAACATTTTACAATATAATTCAAAGCATAAATATGTTTGTAATCTCAGTTCCCATTAAAGGAAGTCAGTGGGTAAAGGTAAACATTTATTGATATTTGTTTTTTAAAAAACTTTTTCCAGTATTAATAACAAGTGCACTGGTCTGCATTGACTGGCATACTTTTCTCTGTAGTAGACTCTTTATTATTTTTAATTTGAAAATAGCATGTACTTCACAATACAGTAAAATATTTTCTATTTGTTTAATATACTTGATTATTTGATCATAGCATGTATACTAAACATACTTGATATTTGATTTTCTGAAACAGTCTATCAGGCTTTGGATTTATATCTATATATAATAATATATTTTTTAAAAAATTATAAGAACCCCTGCCATGTGGTAAATTTACTGGTAATTAATATAGCATAATCGAAGTTCCAGTTTCAATAATGATGAAGCAGCTTACATCAGCATAATACTCTCAAAGATAATGATTTTTACAACTGAAAAACATAAGTAAAATATTTTAAAATGGTGAGAACTATAGATTCAGGCTGAATATGGAGAACAGTTAATGACTGAATAAAAGAACATAACTGGATAAAATATATATTTATATAGTATTTTGTTTGAAGCTATCACCTGATTGAACTGGTGCCAGGTGACTGGCACTCAATCAGATAAATTCATACTGAGTTCAGGAAAATGTGGAATTTTCATAGTGCTTAGAAATGGAAGGGAGCAACTCAAGAAAGGACAGAGCCACAGAAGTGGAGTATGTATCATCCAATATACAACAACAACAAAACTTCAGACTAGAAACGAAACAGGAAAATATAACCATTAAAGAAACTAAACACAGTCAATAGAAAGGAAACTTAAATTATCTATTATCTCTGATGTTGAATTAGAGAAGGACCTTAAATAAATTATTATAACGGCATTCAAGATCTCAAAATCATTTTTTCATAAAGAATAAACAGATTGTGATTCTCAGCAGGCAAATTGAAGCTATATGAAACAATCAAGTGGAAATTCTAGGACTAAAAATTACAACATTTAACATAAAACACATTTATTTACAAGCTAAAGAAGTAAATGTTAGTAGAATGTGGAGGTGTCTGAATAGAAATCAGTCAATCTGAAGAATGAAATTCTTAAAAGGTGACCTGTAGGATGTATCTAAAGGTGCACCACACATGTAATTCCACTTCAAGAATAAGAAAAGACAGAAAGAATGGAGAAGATTATTAAAGAAATGGTGGCTATAAATATCCCAAAATTGATAAAAATCCTAAACATACAGATACTAGAAACATAACAAAAATCAAGAAGGATATAGTCAAAGAAACTGATACATGACTGCATTGTAATTAAACTGCTGCAACACAAATATAAACAGAAATGTCAGACACAGCCAGAGAAAAATCACATACTACATACAATGAAACAAACATATGAATATCTGACTTTCAAACAAAAGAAATGCTGATGAGAAGTCAGTGAAATTATATCTGAAAAATCCTGTAGTATGATAAAAACGAATTCTAAATCTTTTAATCATACTACATGTGATACAAATATGCAGTATGGTATACTACATATTTTTGTAGTGAAGCAAGGGGGAAGTCTTTCAAAATTGGATGCAAAAGAGATACAATTCTAAACAATCAAAAACAAATAAGATACCTGGCAAACAACCTCTCATACAATAAATGCTAAAGGAAGTTTATCAAGATCGAAGAAAATGACACAAGGTAAAAATGTTGATCTACAGGAAAGAATTAAATCACCGAATATTATACGTTACTAGATATCATAGAGTTTTTAACATGTGTAATTATAATCTATGTAAGAAAAATAACACACTAAATACTAAATAAAACTATACAGTTTCATGCTTATAAAATTTATATGAGATGGTAAATATTAGCTCTAAGTAGACAGTTATAACTTAAGGATGCATAATTCAATCCTAGAGCAGTCACTAAAAATGATGAAGTATCACAATAAAGGCAGTGGATAAATATAATTGTAATGTAAACCCAAAAACCCTATAGTATCCTCCCTAAAAGATTCAGGAACTATGAGACAAAGAAAACTACAAAAACATCAACAAAAGAGATGATATAAATGAAAAATAGATTTTATAATGGCGGACATAAGTGTAATCATATTAACAACTAAATATAAAAAGTGTAAGTTGTCTAATTTAAAAGGAGACATTTTCATAATGGATGAAAATCAATTACTCACATCACAAACTATGTAATAATTACATGTTTAAATGTAAAGGCACATACATTGAGAGTCAAAGTGTGAGTAAAAAGTAATAATTAAGAGGCTGGTGCAGCCATAAATATGAGAAAAAAGACTTGAGAGATAAAGAGGGACCTGTTATAGTGATAAAATTATCTATTCATAAAGAAGGCATAACATTCAGAATATCTCTATGCATAAAATAACACAACTGCAAAACATATGAAACAATTAACAGAATTAAAGAGTAATTAGAAAATCCTACAACCATTTTTGAAATTTTAAGCACATTTTTCAGTAATTTTTTTAAAATGGAAAAAAATTGGTTACGTTTCTGTGTGATTGTATCCTGACTATATAATTTCTGAGGCCATAAAATAAATTGTGACATTGCTTTCAAAAAATCAAAATTACGTACTTTGTCTTCTTATCACAACATAATTTTAAAGTAGAAATCAATTCTCTGCCTCAGCCTTCCGAGTACTTGGGTTTACAGGCACCTGCCACCATGCCCAGCTAATTTTTGGGTTTTTAGTAGAGACAGGGTTTCACCATGTTGGACAGGCTGGTCTCGAACTCCTGACCTCAAGTGATCCACCTACGTCAGCCTCCCAGAGAGTGGAATTACAGGCGTGAGCCACCGCACCTGGCCGTAACTGTTAAGTTCAGGGGTGCAAGCACACGTTTGTTACATAGGTAAACTTGTGTCATGAGGATTTGTTGTACAGCTTATTTTATCACCTAGGTATTAAGCATGGTACCCATTAGTTATTTTTCCTGATCCTCTCCCTCTTCCCTTCCTCCACCCTCCCATAGACCCCTGTGTGTGTTTTTTCCCTCTATGTGTCCATGTATTCTCATCATTTAGCTCCCACTTATAAATGAACACATGAGGCCAGCAATCACAGAAAATCTTAAGAAACATACAAAGATCATCTAAAATTATAAGTGAGATTGGCAAGGCACACAATAAGAGGCCAAAATTCAATTACATTCTTTCTATTCTAACATTAATAAATACATTTTTTAAAAAACATAAAACTCATTAAAAATAAAATACTTAGAAATGATCTTTAAAAAATAAATTCAAAATGTCAACATTAAAATGGAAATTAATCACATAAAAATAAAAAGAGAAAAAGCATTCCTGAGAAAAACTAGAGTTTAAAAAAATTAAAATACATATTATGGTCATTAAAATATTCGACATTATTAAAATGTTCATTTTTTCCAAAGTGATCAATAGATTCAATATAATTCAAAGTATAATTCCAGGATGTTTTTTAGAGATATGGACAAAGTGACTCTAAAATTTCTATAGAAATGCAAAGGATCTAAAATAAGTCTGGAAAAACAACAAAGCTGGACAACTAGTATACAGTAAAATTAGAGTATTCAAGAATGTTCACAACAAAGTAGATAAATAGAGATAAAACAGAAATAGATCCATACTTATATGGGACTTTCAATTTTTAAAAAATTGCCTGGGAAATTCAGTGGAGAAATGAAATTACCTTAACCAAAGATGCTGGAAAAGTTGAATATCCAATGGGGAAGTGAAGAAAAATAGATGAATAACCACCCCTACCACATATTATACATAAAAATTAGCTTGAGGTGAACCGTGCGTGGCCTTAATGTAAAAGCTAGCTTTATATAAAACTTCTATAGAAGAAAACGTATGAAAATAAATCACTAAGGAGGGGCAGGCAAAGATCCTTGGAATAAGCATAAAAGACAAAATTGGTAAGCTAAACTTTCTAAATGTGAAATTTATCCTGCCATCAAAATATGCTATTACAAAAATAACGGTGCCAGTTATAAACTAAGAGAATAAAATTATAAATGTATATCTAACAACTTTTCTGATACACAAAATCAAACATTTTCAATTCAATAATGAAATGTCAAAAAAAATCTAATACAGAAATGATCAAAAGACTTTAACTATATACTGCCCAAAGTAACGTCAATCGAAAAAAATGACAAGTCTCAATCATTTAGGAGGTTTATTTGCTAAAGTTAAGGATGCACACCTGGGAGATAGGTCTATTCCTTTTCCTGAAAATGACTTTGAGGGCTCCAAATTTAAAGGAGAAGGGGCAGGATATTGAGAAATACACAATTTTCACATAAGATGGGTTAGGGAAAAATAGTTATTCATGCCTTTGTGTGACTTGATGAATCTGCATTTTATTTTATTTTATTTTATTAGCAGAAGATGACAAGACAAATGAAGCAGAGGAAAAATGCAGGGGATCTTTTATAGATTAATATAAACAAAATGGGGTGGGGTAACCATCAGATATGCATTTGTGTCTTGTGGGCAGGGGGTGACTGCACCTGTAATAATAAGCTACCAATTTACATTGCCATGCTGAAAAGTTAGCAGAAACCCTTTAGGGTAAAGATCTTGGAATTCACTAAGAATTTCATTATGGGCAAAATATGCAGAGGCATGTAGCTTTTCATCTGCAGTCATCTTACTTAGAAACCAAGTCTCAATCATTTTAGGAAGTTTTATTTGCCAAAGTTAAGGATGCACACCTGGGAGACAGAGCCATTCCTTTCCCTGAAGATGGAAAAAGGCAAGGCAGGTTTGCATGACTCAGTTTCCAGCGAGACTTTGCCCTTTAGCTTAGTGATTTGAGGACCCCAATATTTTATTTTTCTTTCACAATAAGAAAAAACAATAATCACATAAACAGAAATTAAAACAGGAAAATGCAAAATAGAACCATAATGAGGTACCACTACACATACACTAGAATGATGAGAATGAAAATGACTGACATCAAAAATTGGTGAAGATGTGACACAACTGTAACTCCCCTAATTTGCTGGTGAGAGATTTTTAATAAAAGTAAACATATAACTCACATATTACTCAGCAAGTATTCTCCTAAATTTGTATCCAAAAGAAATACAGATCACAAAGACTTATCTTAAAAATTTATAACAACTATACCTATAATATTATACTACTTATAAACTTAATGCTATATAAACTTGTCTATCCACAGGAAAATGGATGACTAATTGTGCTGTATTCATCCAGTGAAATATTACTCAGTAATAAAAATGAGCAAACTACTGGTACACAAAATAAAATGGATGATTCTAAAAGGTTTTGTATTGTATGAAATTGCTGGAAACAAAATAGAACATAATATTTGTTTTAACTCAGATTTTTAGAATAGGTAAAATTAATATATAGTGAACAATATATTTTAATATGGTCACTTCTAAGATGTTTGACTCAGGTAGGAAATGCAGAAATTTTTTGGGTGATCAAATATTTTATATCCAGATGGGGTGTGGGTTACACAATGATAATTTTAATATATAAAAGTTATACAATGGAGATTTCTGTGTTAATATACTAATATGTTTTGTCAAAGAAAATCTGTAAGCAAGCATTTAACTCTAGTAGATATGGTTTTCACAATCATATTTCTTATGAATTCTAAAACACTTTCTGTGTATTCTGGAGGTAAGCAGATATATAAACATATGGTGGATAATGAAAGCTAAATTTTTTTACCATTTACAAAGGTAGCTTAATACACATATCAAAAACCAGGATTGTATCTTGTGTTCCATGTGCCATGGATTAGAATTGGTAGTATCAGTGGATTAGAATGGATTAGAGTTGGAGGTATCTTGGATTTTATCATAGGTACCTAAACAAAAAATCCTTATATAAATTACTATATATGTGTTGCTTGTTTGCTTGTTTTTAATTCCCTACCGTGAATGATGAGTTTGTCTAGAAACAAAGATCAAGCAGAAACATGACCACATCTTGCACCAAGAACTTGGTCTCAAAATATTATTCTTTATTGTAAGGAAAAGGTTTCTTGGAAAATCACTGTTTCCAAGGTTAGGATGAGGAACACAAGATAAATCTGGAATATCTTGTCATATCAGAAAATACAGAAGCGCTCAAAGAATGATATTTACATCACAAAAGACATAAGAATTGGCTTAGTCAGACTCCTGCTGGCCAAAACTTTGAGCATTAAAATAAATAATGACAATAATGAATTATAACTCAGTGAATAAAATAAGAATCTATGAGCACATGCTGTCACAAATAAACGAGTAAAAAAAAAATAGCTGGAGAAGAAGGGAAAATTTTTTCAGCAAGATGCCAATTAAAATATAGCCCAGTGCAGTGAGTGGCACATGCCTAAAATCGCAGCACTTTTGAAGGCTGAGACAGGAACAGTGTTTAAGCCTAGGAGTTTAGACTGCTGCAGTGAGCCATGATGGTGCCACTCCTGGGTCAGAATAGGGTCTGGAGGCAGGGAACATAAGGCCAATTCGCAATTACTTCCTAGAACTGAGTCAAAAAGAAAACCGTACCTCTTCACACCCAAATAACAAAAAGATCAGAGGCTACTCCCTTTGCAACCCCACCCCACAACACCCTTTTCCACTGCCTCACAGATGAAAAATTAAAAATACTTCTGATTGGTGCCCTCCTGCAACCAGTCTTCGTGTGCATAGGGTGTAACTTTGTAACTTAACTTCAGTCTCTGATTAATCACTTCCTGAAAGAATCAGACTGGGTGTGGGCCCCTCCTTCATTTATATACGGTGTAACCAAGCAGTAACCAATGGGAAAGCTGTAGAGGGTATTTAAGCCCCAGAAATTTCTGTAACCAGCAGTCTTGAGCCACTTGTTCGAGCCTGCTCTCACTCTGTGGCAGGTACTTTCATTTCAACAAAGGTACGCTTTTGTTGCTTCATTCTTTTCTTGCTTTATGTGTTTTGTCTAATTCTTTGTTCAAAATGAATTCTTTGTTCAAAACAACTTGTAGTCCAGACCCTCCAGTGGTAACACTCCAGCCTGGGCAATAGAGCAAGGCTCAGTCTCAAAAAAATAAATGACAAAATGTGTTAAAATAGGAAAAACACTTGGATAAAAATCTATTGAAGACAGGGTATTAACATAGCCTGAAAAAATTTGCTATAAAATATTTCTAATTACAAGTAGGAAAATAGTAGCTTGCTTATAAAGAAAACTGGTGAATACCATTGTAACCAGGGTAAAAATCTATTGAAGACAGGGTATTAACATAGTCTGAAAAAAATTGCTATAAAATATTTCTAATTAGAAACAGGAAAATAGTAACTTGCTTATAAAGAAAACTGGTGAATACCATTGTAACCAACCAAAGTTATAACTAAGTAATCAGATAAACCTACAATCATGTCCCTCCTGGTATGACGCACTGAGAAAAATAACATTATTTATGTGCTTTCCTTGTCCAAAATACGTAGCCTTATTCATAATAAAACGTTAGAAAAATCACAACTTAGTGGCATTTTTGCAAAGTAATTTTTCTGTTCCCTTCAGATCAAAAAAGATTAAAAAAGACATTTCAGATTAAAATGAATTAAAGGATCATAATAAGTTAATGCAGTACATAATCCTGAATTTCATTTGTGCCTGGGGGAAAATGGCTATAAAATATATTCTTGAAACTATTGGTAAAAATCTGAATATGGAAAGTGAATTCTATAATATTAAATCAATATTATATATTTTTTAATAAGTGTACTACTGTTATGTAATAGAATTTTTTTCTTTCATGCTAAAATGTTTAGGTACTAGGGGAATCAAGCATGATGTGTGAATCGTAACCTCCATGGTTGGAGAAACAAAATCTGTATCCCAATACCTACTATACCATAGGAAACCACTGTATTCCCATCTAATTTTCCTCTTTACATACTGGCGTAGAAAAAGCACCTCAAGTTTTACAGAAATCATACTTTTCACATCATGATAAAAACTATGCAAAATTATGAAAAAAAGATCTGTTTATTAAGAAGTTACTGTTTCTAGACCGTTGCTAAGTGGCATTGGCTCTTACTTAAGTGAGATCATGTTTTTTAGCTTCAGTCCTTTCTTCTATCTGAACAGTTCATATAAAATGACTAGATAAGAATTTGGTAGTGGAAATATGTTACCAACCAGTTTAACTTTATATCTGTCAGTATACAATGAAAGAAAATGGGAGTTAAGACTTACAGAAGATTGTATATAAATACATGTAAGAATGGTTATATAGGTATAGTTATAGATGCAAAATTGTTAGATGTAAATGTGGATAAAATTGAGATCTGTTTAAATGCACATGTAGTAGTTTTATCTTTCAATTTTCTTATAGACTAAGGCTATCAATAACTGCACTGAATAACTGAAAACAACAGTATGAAAAGGAGAAACTCTCAAATTGCATCCTATTTTTTGTAAGCAAGTGATATTCTTTCCCGTCCACCAATCAGTGAAACACTGTTGCCAATAATTTTTTCCAATTTCTTTTTTTCCTGTTAGGAAAAAAAAAGTGAAAATTGCAAGGGATGAGGGATGGTTTTCTGAATAGATATCAATCTTTATTTTAATAAGTTAAATTATTAGGGTTTTAAATTGACACCCATTTTATTTAGTAATAAATAATCAATTTAAAGTTCAAAATGTAGTGTACTGTATCACATTTATCAAAACCAGTGACTAGGGTATTTTATTTGCTTTATTTTAAACCTATTCAACATCATGAAATAAGAAGCTATGAAAATTTACCATTTTTTCATTCATTCTAAATTTCATCTTATTTCCTTCTATTATTTTGGGTGTTGGGAGATGCATTTATATATACACATGCATATATATATACACACACGTGTGTGTGTGAGTGTATATGCATTCTATTGGATTAAAAAACAAAAAAGAAATACCTATAAAAATGAAATCATTCTGTTCTTTTGTTGTTAGGTCATTTATTTTTCCATGCATGAAGAGAAGTTGAAGAATGCTATCTGAAGAGAATATTATCCTTCAATTAAGCCAATTGGATTAAAGTAATCAAGATACAAATAAATCGTAACTAAATTACAACTATTCTAATATTTACTTTTTGTTATATTTAAAATGTATGCTTGTGGAATTATCACAATGGGTCTCAGTCTTTTAGCTAAAGTATTTAAGGCTTAGAAATTTCATTCAATATACAACAAATGCAGATTCAGAATACAGTGTAGGATGCAATTATTGTTCTCTTTTAAAAATAATGAATCTGTTGCATTGTTAACTTTAAGCACTTCATTTTTACTTAAAAAAAGACAAATTGTTCTATAGTGAAAGATAGTGAAAGAAAGGATAAATCTTTAATACAATTAGAGTACAAAAGAATAAATAGCAATATGTTATCTGTATTTATCAACCTCTCTTTGAAGCTGTTTTCTATAACCCATTGTTTAAGTGAAACTTAGAGAATACAAAATAAAAAGTTACATTCTTGGTAACTAAACAAATATTGTCTCCTCTCCCACATTTTAAATGCTTTACATGATTTGAAATGTAAAGTAAGTTTAACTTGGACTTGGAAAAGAAAAATCGTTCTGTTTCTTACATATTGAATATATGTCATTACAGACAATGAGATTTTGATATAAGTCTTACCATTTATATAAAACATGTTAGTTTGGGGAAGAAAATGAGATGTACACTTATTCTGACTGGGATGAATTCAGAGGTCTGTTGGCCCCTGTTTGCCCAGGTGGCCACGTCCTAGTAAGTAAAGTGGATTAAAT
The DNA here is from genome assembly GCA_004027715.1 of Plecturocebus donacophilus. Taxonomy (NCBI): domain Eukaryota; kingdom Metazoa; phylum Chordata; class Mammalia; order Primates; family Pitheciidae; genus Plecturocebus; species Plecturocebus donacophilus. The sequence goes on from PVKP010001263.1 coordinate 49,587, forward strand.
TTGCTGCACCTGCTGGTTCCATCTTTGCTTTCCCTTAAAGAGCTGTGACAGACAGAGTATGGCCTGTGGGGATTGTTCGCGCCTTCTGGTTTGTGATATCTGTCAATGTATCTTGCTCCTGTTCCCCGGCTTGACAGGAATTCTGCATCAGGGTTGAGAATGGCTGGGAACCTAGCCCATTTATGCCTGTCAGCTTCCTTGACAGCCAGACATTGGAGCTGCCCTCATCAGTGTCTTCCAGCGCAGCATCTAGGCACACAAGAATAAGAGTTTTCTTTTCCAGTGAACAAACGGGAGCCCATGACGCAGAACTGTGACACTTTAACTCTTGCTACTCCTTTCTGGTCAGTTGCTTGAATGGATTGTCTCTCCCACTGCCTCTGGCTTGGACCACTATGTGACCAGTATGCAGAACTAAATTAACCCTCTTGAATCAAGAATATTCAGCATTATACTACACACTGTGGACATGAATATCTATTGTTAACATTCCTCCCAAATGTTTCCCATTATGAATCCCCCATCTTAGTGACTCTGAATGCTATAACACAGTACCAGAAACTGAAAGGTTTAAAAAAACGGACATTTATTTCATGTGGTGCTGGAGGCTGTTAAGGTCAAGATCAAGGTGCTGGCCAGTGTGATTCCTGGTAAGAGCCCTTTTCCTGGCTTTGCAGATTTAGCCTCACATGGCAAAGAGGAAAAAAATGACAGAGAGAGAGAGAGAGAGAGAGAGAGAGAGAGAGAGAGCGAGCGCTCTATTTGCTTCCTCTTCTTATAAGACACTAATTCCACCCTTATGATCTGATCTAAATCTAATTAGCTCCCAAAGGTTAACCTACTGATACCATCACATTGGGAAGTAGGACAGAAATATGTAGCCCATTACAATCCCTACATTGTTTTAAGTCACTCATTTCTTAAATACTGACTTTGAAGTTTAATACATCCAATATGATTTTTGAAAGGAAGATAAGCTATTTGCTTATTTTTTATTTGTGTTCAATAACATAAGCAGAATTCTTTACTTAATTATAAATGTTGTGGCAGAGTTGATCATTATGTAGTTTTGAATACCTTTGTACTATGCATATTACAGTATAGCTTTGTTATTATAAATCTTCATGTTTTCACGTATCAAGTTTCCTATTACTTGTAGGTAGATACTTCTAGACCAAAAAGCATAACTTACTAATCCCTGACTACCTCATTTACAGTGATTTATGGAACATAGTAGGTATCTAGTAAAGGTTTATAGAGTGTTGAATGGATATTTAAAAATACCAAATATATAATATGTGGAAAAGCAAAGTATAAAATTTATCATAAGCTCATCTTATAGTTATATAAATAATAACTGCAGTTTAAGAAAAGTTATATTACCATTTGTACAAAGACTCTAAGATAACAAAGAAAATAACAGTGGGATTTAGGGGCATGGTAAGAGGAAATTTTTTTTTGTTTTTGATTTTCACTCATGAAATTATTACATTGTTTTGTAAACAAGCAATAAATAAGAGAAATATTAGCTTTGAGCATTATGTAAGGTGTAATGAAGTTTATCTGTGTATAATGCTCCTGTTTCTATATTCCCGAGATCAGTTTGGTGTGATTTTCCTCATATTTGCTCCAGCTTTTGAAATCATAACTGCCTAATCGGCATGTTAACACTCTTATCAGTTGTAATAAATTCTTACAGTGACTGACAATAGATTACAAAATATCTATGCATTTCTGAGCATGTAAATAATTTTAAAATAAAATTTAGAACTTCTAAATATTTACCTGTAAATATATATATACATTGTATAGTTTGTAATGTTGTAGATTAAGGATAAATATTTACCTGTAAAAATATATTTATCACGATTCCATCATAATGTAATACATGTTATTTATTTAAAACACTATATGGTTAGAATTATCTCACATAATTATAATATATACTACATTGCTCTACAACATTTCAAAGGTGTTTTCTGCATCTATTGTGACAATCGTGGTTTTCTTCTTTGGTTCTCTTCATGTGATGAATTACGTTATTGATTTGCATATGTTGAACCAGCCTTGCATCCAAGGTATGAAGCTGACTTGATAGTGGTGGATAAATTCTTCGATATACTGCTGGATTCCGTTTTCCAGTATTTTATTAAGAATATTTGCACTGATGTTCACCAGGGATATTGGCCTGAAGTTATATTTTTCTTGTTGTATCTCTGCCACGTTTTGGTATAAGGATAATGCTGGCTTCATAAAATGAATTAGGGAGGAGTCCCTCCATTTCAATTGTTTAGAATAGTTTCAAAAATAATGGTACCAGCTCCTCTTTGTACCTCCGGTAGAACTCAGCTGTGAATCCGTCTGGTCCTGGGCTTTTGTTGGTTGGTAGCCTGTTAATTACTACCTCAATTTCAGAGCTTATTGGTCTATTCAGGGATTCAACTTCTTGCTGGTTTAGTCTTGAGAGGTTGTGTGTATCCAGGAATGTATCCATTTCTTCTAGATTTTTTAGTTTATTTGAGTAGAGATGTTTACAGTATCCTCCGATGGTAGCTTGGATTTCTGTGGGGTCAGTGATGATAACTCCTTTATCACATTTATTGTGTATATTTGATGCTTCTCTCTTTTCTTCCTTATTAGTCTAGCTAGCAGTCTTTTTAATTTTTTCAAAAAAAGAGATCCTGAATTCACTGACTTCTTTGGAGGGATTTTTGTGTCTGTATCTCCTTCAATTCTGCTCTGATCTTAGTTATTTCTTGTCTTCTGCTACCTTTTGGATTAGTTTGCTCTTGCTTCTATAGGTGTTAGTTGTGATTTTAGGGTCTATTTGAGATCTTTCTAGCTTTCTGAAGTGGGAATCTAGTGTTATTTTAGAGTTTTAAATTTCCCTCTTAACACTACTTTAGCTGTGCCCAAGACATTCTGGTACGTTGTGTATTTGTTCTCATTGGTTTTAAAGAACTTCTTGATTTCTGCCTTGATTTCATTATTTACCCAGGAGTCATTCAGGAGCAGGATTGTTCAATTTCCATGTAATTGTGTGGTTTGGGGTGAATTTCTTAATCTTGAGTTCAAATTTGATTGCATTGTGGTCTGAGAGACTGTTATGATATAATTTCTTTTGCATTTTCTGAGGAATGTTTTACTTCCAATTATATGGTCAATTTTAGACTAAGTGCCATGCGGCAGTGAGAAGACTGCATATTTTCTTGTTGTGGGATGGAGAGTTCTGCAGATGTCTATTAGTTCCACTTGATCCAGAGCTGAGTTGAAGTCCTGAATATCGTTGTTAATTTTCTGTCTTGTTGATTTGTCTAATATTGACAGTGGGTGTTAAAATGTCCCACTATTATTGTGTGGGAATCTAAGTCTTTTTGTGGGTATCTAAGAACTTGTTTTAGGAATCTGGGTTCTCCTGTACTGGGTGCATATATATTTAAGATAGTCAGCTTTTCTTGTTGAATTGAAAAGCCACCAAACTTATTGTATTAGGACCTCAACATTAAGACTTCATTTAACCTGAATTATTTCCAAAAGCCCCATATCTGAACACAGTCCACATTGGAGATTAAGGCTTCAAGATATGAATTTGAGGGCAGCCATAATTCAGTCCATAGCAGGGAGCTACATGGCAAGGAACTGTGTATAGCCATTGAAAGCAGTCCCTGTACAGACGGTAAAAAAGTAACAACAGTTTTCCCAACATCATTTATTAAATATGAAATCCTTTCCCCATTGCATGTTTTTGTCAGGTTTGTCGAAGATCAGATGATTGTAGATGTATGGCATTATTTTTGAGGCCTCTGTTCTGTTCCATTGGTCTATATAAAAACGGAAACTGGACCCCTTCATTACACCTTATACAAAAATTAACTTAAGATGGATTAAAGACTTAAATGTAAAACGTAAAAGCATAAAAACCCTAGAAGAAAACCTAGGAAATATGATTCAGGACATAGGCATGGACAAAGACTTAATGACTACAACATAAAAAGCAATGGCAACAAAAAACAAAATTGACAGATGGGATCTAATTAAACTAAAGAGCTTCTGCACAGCAAAAGAAACTGTCATCAGCATGAGGCAACCTGCAGAATGGGAGAATATTTTTGCAATCTATCCATTTGACAGAAAGCTAATATCCATAATCTACAAAGAACTTAAACAAATTTACAAGAAGAAAACAATCTCATCAAAAAATGGGCAAAGGATATGAACAGACACTTCTCAAAAGAAGACATTTCTCAAAAGTAAATTTTTCCAATCTATCCATCTGACAAAAAGCTAATATCCGTAATCTACATCAAACTTAAACAAATTTACAATAAATAAATAAATAAATAACCCCATCAAAAAGCAGTCAAAGGATATGAACAGACACTCTTCAAAAGAAGCTAAAAAACATGAAAAAAGGCTGATTATCCCCGGTCATTAGAGAAATGCAAATCAAAACCACATTGAGATACCATCTCACACCAGTTAGAATGATGATCATTAAGAAGTTAGGAAACAGATGCTGGAGAGGACGTGGAAAAATAGGAATGCTTTTACATTGTTGGTGGGAGTGTAAATTAGTTCAACCATTGTGCAAGATAGTGTGGCAATTCCTCAAGGATCTAGAACCAGAAATATCATTTGATCTAGCAATCCCATTACTGAGTATATAATTAAATGATTATAAATCATTCTACTATGACGACACGTGCACACATATGTTTATTGCAGCACTATTCACAATAGCAAAGACTTGGAATCAACCCAAATGCCCATCAGTGATAGACTGGATAAAGGAAATGTGGCACATATACACCATGGAATACTATGGAACAATAAAAAAGAATGAGTTCATGTCCTTTGCAAGGGACATAGATGAAGCTGGAAACCACCATTCTCAGCAAACTAACACAGGAACAGAAAACCAAACACCACATGTTCTCACTCATAAATGGGAGTTGAACAATGAGAACACGTGAACACAGAGAGGGTTACATCACACACTGGGGCCTGTTTGCGGGGGATGTGGGCTACAGGAGGGGTAGCATTAGGACAAATACCTAATGTATATGATGGGTTGATGGGTGCAGCAACCCCCCATGGCACATGTATACCTGTGTAACAAACCTGCATGTTTTACACACATATCCTAGAATTTAAAATAAAATTAAAAAAAAAAGAGAAGTAAACCTCAGTCCTACACATTCAAGGAGATAAATTCTATTAAAAACAAAACAAACAAACCGAAAAAAAAAATTAAAACAAAAACAAAAACCAAAGCAGTGAACTTGGAAGAGCACACTGAGCTATAGATGAAATACACAATTACAGCTGACTCCTTGAATTCAGCCTAGTAAGATGCTGAATACAGTATCTGGCCTCATTTCTGACCAATCAAAACTGAAAAATAACAAGTGTTGTTTAAGCTGCTGAGTTGGTGATAATTTGTCAGGGAGTAATACAAAACTAATATAGGCAGCTTACATTTGTGGACTGCATTACATTTTATTAAATAGTAGGCACACAATAGTGGTAATTCTAGATCTTCCCTGGATAGAAAAGTTGTACAATTCTTCAGTGATTTCCTGAACTTGAAGGTGGATGTGAAAATGGAGTGACTTCCTACCCAAACAGGATCTGTCCTAAATCTTTATTCATTCATTCATCAAACATTTATCGAACACATAATATCTGCCAGGACATAAGATAGCTCTCAAGGACGAACAATGTAAAAAAGTCATAATCCTGACCTCATGAAAATTAACATATAAAATGCATTTGTGAGTGGTAACATATAAAGTTAACTTTTAATTGTAATTGTTATTTTAAGATGTGTTTGATTTTATTAGCTAGCTTTCATTCTGAAACCCAGAATCAGTTAGAATCACTTCTTATATCAATACCATAATAAGGCATTTTCATCATAAATATTAATTTAAAGGTTATATGTGTCAATTCTTTAAAGGCACTTGATGCACAGTAATGGTAACTGTAATATGTTTATTGTCACACACTTCCCTTCATTATATTATTCCTTATTAGAAATGGCTGACAAAAGTTCTTTTTTGTTTGTTTTTGAGACGGAGTCTTGCTCTGTCACCCAGGCTGGAGTGCAATCTCAGCTCACTGTAAACTCCGCCTCCTGGGTTCAAGGGATTCTCCTGCCTCAGCCTCCCAATTAGCTGGGATTACAGGTGCACACCTCCTAGCCAGGCTAATTTTTTTTTTTTTTTTTTTTTTTTTTTTAGTTTTAATAGAGACAGGGTTTCACCATGTTGGCCAGGCTGGTCTTAAACTCCTTACCTCAAGTGATCCCCCTGCCTTGGCCTCCCAAAATGCAGGTGTGAGCCACCATGCTCTGCAGGCTGGCATACATTCTTAAAACTGCTACTCCAGGTAAAAAAGAAAAAAAAATTGAATTCTCATTTTTCAACTTCAAGACTTAATTTTCTGTCATGTAATCTAAAATTTAAGATGTATGTTAATTCCAACTGTGAGATACATTTATAGACTATAAAAATCTCATACATTAAAAGTCATCATAAAGAGAATGGAAAGACAACTCTAAAATGAAAAAATGATTTTGTAACACATATGACCAGAAAAATATCTGTATTCAAGATACATAAAAAATGCCCACAAATCAATAAAAAGGATCTAAACTGCAATAGAATAGTGGGGAAAGAGATAAGTGCAAATATTTCACAGACTAGAAAACACTTCATAAATTAAAATTGCCAGGCATATTTAAATGTTGATAAATTTAATCCCAATGAGATAGTCTTTTATGTCCATCACATTGTAAAAATTTTTTAAAGTCTTAAAGTATGTGTAAATAAAGCTGAGACATGACTACTTTTTGTTTCTTTTAGTTAAAAATAACTATATAATTAATTATAAAATAATGTTTAAAAATAATTAATTTAAATATAAAAGTAATTATCCAAAATAATTGAAATTAAGTTCACATAATTTAAAATAAATTATAGCCAGAGTAGCCCTCATACTTGTTATCAGCAACAACAAATACAGAACACTGTAATCCTATAATATTTTGGGAAAAAAAATTTGAAATAAGACAAATTATCATTGATATGGAATAACATAATAAAAACAATCTATTTTAAATTACTCTGTACAACTTAATTTAGGAATTATTTGAGGAGGAATTTTAAAAAAGATCAGTTAAACCAAGGAAGAGAAAGAGTAGAATTCAGTAAACAGAGAAATCAACTCAGAAAAGCTGGGATAAGATGTCCAGGATTGATCATTCTGCAGAGGGTTGAGAGAGCAATCAGTGCAAAGAACTTAGTAAACAAGAGATTTTGGTAGAGTGGGGATAATCCAGGTAATCTAGGATGAAAGAGTACAGTTTTGCACATCAATAGCCTGACTTCAGAATATGTGGGTTTATTATTCAATATAATAAAGACAATTAGAAAATTTGAGAGTGGGCAGGGGAATGGAAGGAGGGGCTCTACAAGAGAACCTTAGGTCAAATAAGAAGAAAATGAAAATATGTCATTTTTATTTTTTTTTATTTTTTATTTTTTTATTACAAGTCACAGGGACCAAGATGGCTTGAAAAATATGTCATTTTTAGCAAGAAATACGAATTAAGAATGTCAAGAAATGTGAATCTATTTGAAATTCTATGCAAATTTTGCTTAGAGTGTCCCTTGATTAGAGGCATTGGCCACAGAGAAGAATGTGTGTTACTAGAATAATTTTTGTATGGTCGTCATAATGTAGATGCTATTTGTTGCTCACAAAAATTAACTTAACCAAAAGACAAGACATAAATATCTTGGTTTATGACAGATTAGAAGAAAAATGACAGCAACCTTTAAAATACAAAGGTGTAGATAATATAAGACACAGGATTGTAAATAAATTAAAATATAAATGTAGGACTGCTCTTACTTTTATTTTAGATGAAAATATTGTTCGAGAGAACAATGTTAGAAAAACATAGAAGCATTGGTATATTATTTTAAAGTTTATTGGTAACAAGAGGAGAATTAAGAATAATATTAATTATAAGTGTTATTCATTTAATAGAATAAAAATGAAAGTGTAACTATTTGAAAGAATTATTAAGTACTCATCTTTAATTTTAGAGAAGGAATAAATACCATGTAAAGTTATGACTGAAAATTAGAGATTCACAAAATAGACTTCTGATAGCAATAGGAGGCAGGTAAATTCCTAGGTAGACAGAGATGGGCCCTTGGTGAAACTCAACCTTCAAGCCAAGAAGAGTCTAAAGCCTGAAAACCAATCTAAAAGTTCCTGATAAATTCACGGACCAAATTGAGAGCTCCCATTCCTGTTTGGTGCACTCTCTTCTGATTGGTCATTATCCTTCACCTGTTTTATATAAAGCTACCCTTCCCCAGTTGGTCCTCTACACTATCATGCCTATTTGTGAATGGTGCTTGTTCAAGCATACCTACAGACCCCATTTCAAGCAAACACTTCCCCATTTCAAGCTCTTAAAAAATCCCAGACTCAGCCTCATGGCTGGCAACCCACCTTGCTGTTGAGAGCTTTTCTGTCACTCAGTAAATTCTACTGTGCCTTACTCACTCTCCGGTGTCTGTATACATTATTTTTCTTGGTCACGGGACAAGAACTTGGAACTTGTCAGACTACAGAAGTAAAAGAGCTGCAACACTACTTGTTCGCAAGTATGTAATTTAGAATCAGTAACTATATACTCACTGGCAGACAGCCTCCACGATGGCTCCCCAAAATTCCCACTTTGTGGTATTTATGCCATTGTGTAGTTTTCTTCAACATTGAATAGAGTTAACAGATTCAGTAAAATACTGTGATTACAACAAAGGTTGATTTCTAAGTCTACATCATAAAAAGTGCTGCAGCTCATATTTTGTGCTCCTAGATCATGCACTCTGGGAAAACCAGCTGTTATGTTAAGAAAACACTCAAGAAACCATTTGGGGAAATCCAAAGTATGAGGATCAGAGGCCTCCTGACACCGCTAAAGTCAATTCATCTTTCTTATGTCATTAATTAGGGAAAGAAAATAAATCCAAGTGACCTAAACTAGTTAATTATGGTCTGAGCTAATAATAAAATGTCATTTTGCTGCCAGTTGATATATCATGTTTGCATCTTTTCTTTCTTCCTAGAGAAGGGTATGTATGACTAGGAGAAGGCTGGATTTAGAGTTCATGAAATTCTAAAAAGTTATCTACTTCACTTTCACATTAGTTCCCTATATGTTTACTATTTAAAACAGCATTTAAGATTCATGAGTCTATAAATGCAATCAATTAAACATCTGTCAGTAACCACCCAAAATTATATATTATTCAGTGATATTACTTTACATGTTACTTCAAGAAATATTTGTGTAAACTGAGTATAAGAAATTCTAGCCATTTTTTAAATGCCAAAATAATTTTTTCCTATATTTACAGTATAAGTTTATTTTTTTGGACTTATTACAAATGAAAGTGAAGATTCTACTCTTTGAGTTCTAGAATAATTTTTATCTATTCTATTGTAGAAGTAAACAAACAAGCAAAAAGAAAAGAAATACCTTAACTTTGTTCCTCTGTTTTTAACTTCTTGTTTCTATTTAAATCTTATTGTTCTATGTCTTGAAAGTTGTAGTTACTATTTTTGATTGCTTCATCATTTGTTCTTTCTATTTAAGATAAGAGTAGTTTACATTCTGAAAAGATCTAGGAATTGTTATAAGACAACTGCTATATAAATTAAAGTGAAATAAATCTAGGTGAATTTCTTCAGGGTCACTAAATAATGAGAACTGAGCCACTTGCTTTATAGCACTGAACAAAAACAAATTAAATAACAACACTGGCATCTGTGACAGATAAATGGATGATCATATCATAATTTTGATTTACAGGCAAATAACACCAATTTCGCTTTGAAAAATATAATCTAAAGTTCCTATGTTGAAGATTGAAAGATAAGAAGCTTTTGACAGCATCACTAACACAAAAAGCTGGACCAAATAAAACTTATAATGTAACCTGAAGAGAAGAAGAAAGAAGTCTACAATATTCTGCTTTTATTTAATTAACATTTCTTTTTAATAATCATGTTTAACTACTGTAAATGATAATTCTAATATGTTTCTAACCTGAGATATGATTAAGATATTACTTTGAGGATGCTTTAGGGAAAAAGAAAACCTATAGTTAAAGGAAGAAAAATGTAAATATTGATGTGGAAAATTAAACCTAGTAAATAATGTTTATGAAAGAAAAAAAAAAGGATGCGTACTCCTAAAGTTTGAAAAACTGCTGTTTTGGATGAAAGAATAAAATATTCTAGAATCTTAATATAATTCATTTAAAAATATCCTGACACTTAATATGTTCAAAATTTGTTTGAAAATTTTATATGGGAAATTATAATATGTCATTATTAGACTATAATACTGCCTTTCTTTTCATAGTATAAGACAGCAATGCTCAAAAGGACAGGCATTAAAATAATGTAATCTTTGATTAAATCTTGATCTGTCTGATTTCTGGGTATATGGTTACTGGTAAGTCTTTTATCTTTTCTCTTGTCAATTTAAATTTTCTTATTCTCTAATGGGGCTAGATAGTAATAACAACAGCTATAGATAAGGTGATGTGTATAGGTATATATTATGCTTCCTGGCACAGAGCTTTAATAAATGGCCATGGAAAAATATTTTAGATAGACTGAATACATATAGTCAGATAGTTCCATATGTGTATATGCATATGTACTCATTCACATATATAAACACATCTACTCTTACTAAGAATTATTTAAAAAGGCTGCTAAACATAGCATCAAATAACTTAAAGAGAGCTGCATGATTATTAGATTGTCATTAGATATATAGAGAACAAAGAAAGCAAAAGGAAACGGAATAGATATTTTAGAAACAGCAGAAATCCAAGGTGTTACAGAAAAATTTGGGCTGAAATGATTCAATTATGAGCAGAGAAAATGGGAGAATAAAGAAGTAACTGCTATCATTCTGTGAATAGTAGCCAGAAACTGAGTAAGATGAGCTGATAAAAAAGAAGTTAAAACAGTCAGAGTTCTGTATATTGTAGTTGTTTGTAGCTGTAGAGAAGGGGTAAACTAAGACACATTTTACCAGTATGTTAGATACTTCATGTGAAGGAAACTGACCAACTTCCTAAGAGCTGATGACTCCTAGTTGCAGAATAGGAAGGGGAAGTATTAAGAGTTAAGAAATGAAGTAGCTAAGTCTATTTTAGCAGCATATGCTAAGTCATGTCATAAAAAGCAGGAAGGAGAAAGACAAAGTTGTGCTACCCTTAGACAAACATTTTAGTTTGTTTTTGTTTTTCTTGAACACAGGAGCAACAGGAACAGTGATAAAAAAATAAATAAAACCAAAGACCCAGAGGAGAAATTATGATCCCAGAAGAAATCCAAAGCACTGAGTGAAAAATAGATACTAACACATGAACATTTCATTCTTGGAGACAGAAGAAATGAGTGGTTGTAGTTGTAGAGGGAGGGTGGTAGCAGCATGTATAAAGTTTTTTTTTTTCCTGAAAATATCAGATTTCTCAATAAATTTATTTAAGATACAGTTACTGAGGACTGAATATGTAACTAGAGATATATATGACACAAAGAATTTCAGACATTTTCACTGAGCAGTAGTATGAGAACTGAGCAATCAATGTTTCCCAAACTAAAACAACTTTCTACCCTAACACTCCCCCTAAATTCCTTTCTCCTTTGCATTATCTCTCATCAAATAATGAAGGTGAAGAATCACCAACTGCTTTTGCTAGAAATTCAGCACCTATCACTTCTCTCATTTTAAACCTCAAATCAATCTGCTAGACTTGTTGATTTTTGTTTCTTCATGACTTTCAAAACAATTAAATTTTATTCACTATAAAAGTCACTCAGTTTAGATTCAGTATAATGTCTTTCTGAATTTAGCTTCCAACCAAATCTTTCTACCTCTAGAAATACTCACATGCAGAATAGATCTCAAATTATCTCTTTAAAGCATAATTAAGGTTGTATCATTCCCTGTTTAAAATGCTGTCATGATTATTTATTCTCCTAATGTATATTTCCCCTGGGCCAATTTCCTTAATATTACTAACAAGTCCACTTGTGGTTTAGTGTCTCACTGTTTTTCACAATTTAAAAAATACTTGCAGTTACCCCAGTGTGTGTGGAATGCTTCTTCTAATATCAGAGAAATTACTCAGTTTGCTCTCTCTCTCTCTCTCTCTCTCTCTCTCTTTCTCTGCCTATAATGCCCTTCAATCCATCCAATTCCTTGAGCCTGGCTAACTCGTCCTCTTCTATAAGATTCTGTGTGTTTGTATATGAAAGAGAAGGAGAGAGGGAGAACGAAAGAGAAATTTTATGATTGTTGGTAAAGTTTTATATTTACAAAATATTTTCCTTGTTCTGTTCAATTACTTTTCAGAATTTTTAGTGTGCATTGCTTGATATTTATGACTATCACCGTGTTCTTTCATCTCTATATGTACCAATACCACTGGACATATTTCTATTCAATTACATCTCAGGGAAGTTGTTTTGGGAAAAGTAAACCAATAACTAAGTTATTTAAATGAAATTATTTCTTCAACTATTGAGATAACTACCCCCAGGACTTGAATGCCTTTTATGATACTTCGCAAATGGACAAGAAGTACATAACAGGCCAGAAGTATATGACAAAGAAGAGATTAAAATAATGTCATATTCAAACAGTGATCTAGTAGATGGTAAATGTAAATTGATCACACATTAACTTTGTAACATTTAGCATAGGAAAAGAAACTCTACCATAAATGATACTCTTATTGTATGAAACCACCTGTCTTTAATATGCAAGAATAAGCATTTGCGACTTTCTACCACTGTCAGAAAAAAGATCAGGCTGAAAAGAATATAACTTTAACTAATTACCTCATTTTTTTAATCAACCGTCTTACACATTCGATAAGTTTCACAAATGCATATTCTTTGATTATTGTCTCAGGGACAGAAATTCAACAACTTTAACTGTCATTTGAAATTAGCTTCAAACTTTGTCATACTTACTCATCTAATCTCCAAACCTAGATAATCTCACAAGCACGCTGCTGCTGGTCCTGTATACTGCCTTAAGTGCAGACCTTCCAAATCTCTTGCCTAAGAGTCAAAATAGTCTTCTCATGAATTAGTACATTCTGCCCAATCTCAGTACTTTAGCAAAGTTAGCATTCCCAAATGCTACTATTACAACTCACCCATATGCCCTTTAAAATTCTTCAACAACTCTCTTCTGCATTTTCATTAAGTGCAAACTTTTGTATACCAAGGTATACAAAAATATCTTCACTATTTTTTGTCAGTAGGCAACTAATGCTGAATTATCATATCCACTTTCTACTCTCCTCATATTCTATACTGAGATACACACAACCAATTTCTAATGTTTATCAAATACTGTTAGCTTTTGCGCTTCTTCCATCCTCTTCTCTCCTTCCCACATCAAGAAAATTAAATTTATTAAATAGGAGCTTCAGTCTCCTTCCCCTCTTCCTCTCCTCTCCTTCTCCTTCTTCTTTTAGAGGGAGGCTCACTCTTGTTGCCCAGGCTGGAGTGCAGTTGTGTGATCTCGGCTCACTGCAACCTCTGCTTCCCGGGTTCAAGCTGTTCTCCTGCCTCAGCCTCCTGAGTAGCTGGGATCACAGGAGCCAGCTAATTTTTGTACTTTTAGTAGAGAATTGGTTTTATGTTGGCCAGGCTGGTCTCGAACTCCTGACCTCAGGTGATCCACCTGCCTCGGCCTCCCAAAGTGCTGGGATTACAGGTGTGAGCCACCATGGCTGGCCAGAACTTCAGTCTTCTTTAGGATGCTTCTGCACACCTCATCCCCTATCACCCAGTTAAGTCCACCCTTACTCTATGCTCCTATTACTTTTTGTACAATTCTCTACCTAACACTAATCCTAGTCCTATTTGTGGCTTTCCCACATTAAATTTTAAAGATAAGGATTATGCCTTCAATTCATTCAATTAACATTTACTAAACTACTCTGTGTCATGTCCTAGAAATTTGTAGTTGTAAAGCATCACCTTGTCACTTACCAAAAAAGAGAACAAAATTGATTGGACAATTATAGTTAAATATTAACTTGTAGGCAGATAAATGTAGAGTAGTTTACAGAAGCATCTAATACTAACTGGGACATAAAAAATGCTTTCTAGGGAAGATAACACCTGAGCTGAAATTTAGTCATTTTTGTCTTTGTCACCAAGGAAAATGTCTCCATTAATACTGAGTTTTTGAAAATCCTGAGTGAGCAAAGTTCATAGAAAACTTTACCTTTATATAAATGCCTCTGAAAAGAAGGATTATTTTATTAACTCTGATACATCTGAATGGCGGCTATGACCTGGTAGTGCTTGGATCCTCATTCTTAAAAAAGGAAACAAACCAAAATAAAAAACTGGCCTATATTCACAAATTCTTTTGGAAATGGATATTTCTCAGCTTTGAGTTACTTAAAATTAAATTGTATAATTTTAGATATTTATTTTTGTAAATAGATACTACATTTTAACACTGTTAGTATTATGACACTTTATAAAATGTGAGGGGAAAACTTATTTTCATAATACATTAGTTTCCATAGTGATTCTCTCCTTAGCTGATTTCATAAGATAATAAATTATTCCACACATTCTCCCACTGACTCCTCAGTTCTTCACAAAAGAGCAATACTTCATGACTAGGAGCCACTAACTAATACTCTGCAACATAGATTGATGAGCCATGGTAACTTCTCTGAAAGTATGCTAAGTCTCTGAATTTGAATTGTTAGTCATAAAAATACTGACATGATGATTAGGTTTGACCAGGTAATTCTTTCCCAATATAAGTTTCTGGCAACATGCTAAACTTAGAAATCATCCATTTATTTAGCTTTGATCATGAATACAATAAATATTCCATATTTTCATGCTGTTAAAATTCTAACACTCAACTGTTGAGTTCATTGCCTCATGACAAATCATTACAACACTTAGTTATGTGTTAGTCAAAGTAATACATTACCATCCTTCTGGAAAGCTTATTGCACTATTCAGTAATCCAATATTCTATTCTATTCTACTATACACAGGAAAATTAAAAAAGAGAGAAGGAATCGCAAACATATTGTGGAGAATGAAACAATCAACAGTCACTGAATTAACTTCTCACCAGAAGACAAGTGGCAAAAGAAACTTGTCACAGTAGTAATGTAACTGATATGTTTTCAGAGAAACAAGACACTTAAAAAGAAAGTTCCACAATTTCCTTTCTCTCTTGCTTGTGTGCTTGCTTGCTTCAGTTGATATCTGGTTGTGATTGATTTCACGTTATCCTCAGCATGTAGCTTTCAGGACTCTCTGTTGGGAATTCAGTGGTAATAACAATTTGAAGTGAAGACAGTAATCCTTCTCTCACCTTCAAGTGTATTTAGATTTCAGCTGCACCCTCATCTTCTGAGAAGGGACACCTATTTATTTATTTATTTATTGTACTTTAAGTTCTGGGGTACATGTGCAGATCTTTCAGGTTTGTTACATAGGTATACACGTGGCATGGTAGTGGTTTGCTGCATCCATCACCTCGTCACCCACATTAGGTATTTCTCCTAATGCTACCCTTCCCCAATCCCCCTACCCCCTGCTATTCCTCCCCTAGCCCCCCACCCCCCAGGCCTCCACGTATGATGTTCCCCTCCCTGTTTCTTTGTGTTCTCATTGTTCAGCACCCACTTATGAGTGAGAACATGCAGTGTTTGGTTTTCTGTTCTTGTGTCAGTTTGCTGAGAATAATGTTATCCAATTTTATCCATGTCCCCACAAAGGACATGAACTCATCTTTTTTTATGGCTGCATAGTATTCCATGGTGTATATGTGCCACTTTTTCTTTATCCAGTCTATCATTGATGGACATTTGGGTTGGTTCCAAGTCTTCACTACTGTGAACAGTGCTGAAATAAACATACATGTGCAAGTGTCTTTGCAATAGAATGATATATAATTCTTTGAGCATATACCCAGTAATGGGATTGCTGGGTCAAATGGTATTTCTATTTCTAGAGCCTTAAGGAATTGCCACACTGTCTTCCACAATGGTTGAATTAATTTACACTCCCACCAACCGTGTAAAAGCACTTCTATTTCTCCACATCCTCTCCACCATCTGTTGTCTCCTGATGTTTTAATGATTGCCATTCTAACTGGCATGAGGTGGTATCTCAGTCCAGTTTTGATTTGCACTTCTCTAATGACCAGTTATAATGAGTTTTTAACCTCTTTATGTCTATAAAGAGAAAGTAGGTGAGTAGGTAGGCTAAATTATGAAACTTTATATTAATCAGGCACCAGTGAGATTACTTCTGGCTGGTAAAGTGGACTCTTTTTTTTTTTTTCTTAAGGTAACAAACTTGTTAGATCATTAAAGAATGACTATTATTTTGCTTATACACACTATATTCTAATCACTGTGTACTGCTAAAATAAAAAACCTTAGCAAATTTCCAGATTGAAACTGTGATAGAAAGCAGAAGTAAAGTAAAAAAATGGCAGGGAAAGAAAAAATAACTGGGTCATGATGAATTTTACATAGTAAATTTATCATTTTTAGCATATATTATTGAGGCAATAATGGGGGTCATTGCATTCAGAATCTGTTAGTCCTACTCTATAGATTCTAAAATGAGAAGAAGCCAGAGACACATGTTGGATCTGTCTTGCTCATTTGTGAATTGGTCCTGCTTAGTACAGAGTGTAGCACATCAAAGAATTACAATTAAACACGTTTTAAGAAATGTATTCCATAATAAAATAGGAAACTAATTTATTCATATCAATAATATGCTAAATTATATTTATTTCTCTAAATGTTTCAGTGTTTTTCTTTTTAAAAATGCAGAGAATGTATAACATTTCATTATTTCTTTAGTATTCCAAACAGGTAGCTCATATGAAAGGCTTGGGTATTTTAGTTCTTCAATAATACTTTTTAATAATTTTGAAAACCTTAAAATTATGAAGACAGGATGGTACAATGTATGTGTTTACTGTTCTCTTTTAAATATTAGGTTTATGTGTTGATTTTATTACAATTGTAGCTAGCTGTTGAAAACAGATGTGTTTGAATATTTTATTATTGCTTTATTTAATGCAATTGTATACACATGGCAGAACATTATACTCTTGGATTTCGTCCAGTTATGCAAGATTTTAGATACTTGGGTCTGTTTGGCTTCACATAGCAATGAAATTTACTTTTGTAATAATTCAGTGAGGGTTTTATTTAAATTTAGCTAAGATTTATCTTTTATATTTAAGACTTGTTATTTTATTTTTGCTTTTGATGGCATTTATAAACTTAGAGATGACCGAAAATCTACATAGGGAAAATTATTTTTTTTAATTGCATTTTAGGTTTTGGGGTACATGTGAAGAACATGCAAGATTGTTGCACAGGTACACCCATGGCAGTGTGATTTGCTGCCTTACTCCCCATCACCTATATCTGGCGTTTCTCCCCATGCTATCTCTCCCCAACTCCCCACCCACCTCTGTCCCTCCCCAGTTTCCCCCGACAAACCCGTGTGTGATGCTCCCCTCCCTGTGTCCATGTGTTCTCATAAAAACATTAGAAAAATCAGCATTTTGATTTTTGTCTCATTTATAATTTATATCTTATAAAAATCCATAGAAGTGCATCAGGCCAACAAAAGTGGGTTTCATTATGAGTCATATATAAAGCTGATGTTTTGGCATATAATTCTATACAGCTACCTGTAATGTGTGAGTTTGGAAATTCCTTCATTCTTCCCAGGATAAATTCTATATTTTGAATATACTTTCAAATATATTTTGTATTAGTGTAATAACAGAACACAGAATTATATTAAGTAAATGCATTTTAATTTCAACCTCATAGACACATACTTTGTTTTTTGCTAATCTTAATTTAAAATATATTTTTGTAGTATATTTTCTTCAACATCATCATATAAATTGAAATAACCCATACTTTCTAAAAAAGATCAAAGGTTATGCAACATATAGAGAAAATGGTAGCACTATAGAAATAGAGGAAATGCTAACAAGCCTACTAATAGATTCCCATGGAGCTTGAATTTTAAATGGGCAAAACATCTCTTCAAGTTTCAATTGCCTGAGATAACTAGTTTGGTACAAATTTTCAAATCTTTTGTTTTTTATTGGTGATTACTCTTGCATCAAAGAGCATTGATACATTTTAAAATTGATAGTTTAATTACCTCCTAATCACCCTTATAGACAGATCCCTCACTCTAAATAGTACAAGATGACCAAACACAGGACACCCAATACTATATACATTTAAATCCATTTAAATATTTTGGTCATGATTTTAATTAAATATACAACTGCCTAATTCTTCTCATCATTTTTTTTAACATCTTATCCTTTCAACATAATGTTATATTCTTTTCTTTAAAATATATTGTTGATTCCATTTTATCCTTTATTTTATAAAAACACCATTATTTTGATTTTTCTAGATTTGTAATACATATTTATATATATTTTGGTTATCCTAAAAGCAATATATTGCAAAAACATTTATATTGTCTTCCTGTCTGTATAATAAAAAAAGATGTTATGCTTATGCATTTCCAGGTGAATTTCAGATAAAAAAACATGATTTTTATAGACTTTCCCTCAAAAAACATTATTGGTATTTTATTATCCTTATTTATTTTTAAAAATTACCATATTAACTATATTCAGTATCACATCAAAAAATGCAAGATGTCACTCATCATTATTAACCTTTCTTTTTCTTAGCAGTTCTCTTTTAAGTGAGAGCTTGAAAGGCTAATCTCATGGAGGTTAAGAATGGAATGATAGTTACCAGAGGCTGGGAAGAATGTGGATATATAAGGTGAGAATAAAGAGAGGGTGGTTAACGAGCACAAAAAATATGGTTAGATGTAAGAAATAAGTTCCAATATTTGATAGAGTAGCGTGACTATAGTTAATGACAGTGTGCTATACATTTCTAAATAACTAGAAGTGAGGAATTGAAATGTGACTATTGGTACATAGAAATGATAAATGATCCTAATGATTGATTCTTGAATGCACTGACTTGATCATCAGACATTCTATGCATATAACACAATACCACATGTACCCCATAAATATGTAGAAATACTGTGTATCAGTTTTAAAAGTTTTCTCATAATAATCTTCAACAAGACCAGTAAGAATCTCTACCATCTAAATAAGCTTATTTTATATTTGTCATTTCTCCTGAAACTCCTGTGAACTATATTCATATTTTAAAATATTTTCATATAAATTATCTCAGTGGTTACATAGACTTTTAAATCATAGAATTTCTTGACGTGATCACAGGGTCTATGGCTCACCTGCTCAGAAATATGTTTTTATGTAAAATACTGGGATTTAACATTTCATTTACAGGCATATTGTCTGCCAGGTATGAAAATTTATTCTCATCAATTATTTTTAACTTATTAATGTGTTTAATTTTTTGTTGTACCTGCCAAATAAATTTTAAATTAATTGTAATAGGTGTCCCCTGCCTTTCCATAGTTATACCTCATGACATGGGTCAGAACTTTAATGCAATGTTGTGACATCTTCTAGAAAGTTAGAAACTTATGAATAATTAAAAGTCTATATCTGTGCTTTAAGTTAAGAGCGATAGCCACAAGCCAGAAACACATCGGAAAATGTTTATTAATACTACATATGGATTTGATTCAAGAAGACTTGACAGAATATATAACCTCCCAAAGTTGAAGTTATAATTAATATGAAATATATGTAAGAGATTGATATGGTTTGGCTCTGTGTCCCCACCCAAATGTCACCTTGAATTGTAATAATTCCAATGTGTAATGGGAGGGAATTGGTGGGAGGTAAATGAATCATGGGAGTGGGTCTTTCTCATGCTGTTCTCATGATAGTAAGTCTCATGAAATCTGATGGTTTTATAAAGGGAAATTCACCTGCACATGCTCGCTTGCTTGCTGCCATGTAAGATGTGACTTTACTACTCATTTGCCTTCTGCCATGACTGCAAGGTCCCCCAAGGCATATGGAACTGTGAGTCAATTAAACCTCTTTTTATTTATAAGTTACTCAGTCTCAGATATGTCTTTATTAGCAGCACGAGAACAGACTAATACAGAGATCTTATTGAAATTTAAATAATCTCTTTAGTTGTTGAAAAATGAAGTGTTGCTTGGCTATGGAGCAGATGGGAAATGTGATAACTTTTCTAATAGTAACTATGATCATGCAAATCTAAGGATTAAGGTATGCATCATTGATTACTAAATTCTCAAAAAAAAAGCATAAAACATTACTGATGAGTGTTTAGAAAAGTAGACAAAAATATTCATTGAAATTAGGAGGACAGATTTGTATGACATGTATCAATGGTAATTTGACATGTTATGATAAAAATATTCCTTTTTTTATCCAACTTTCATCATTTTAATATTACTTTTGCTGTGATAGTTAATTTTAGATGCCAATGTAACTGGATTAAGAGATACTTAGCTATTAAAACATTATTTTGGGGGGATGGTTAAAGTTGTTCTGTAGGTGATTCATGTGTGAGCTAGTAGACTAGTTGTTAAAACATTATTTTGGGGGGGATGGTTAAAGTTGTTCTGTAGATGATTCATGTGTGAGCTAGTAGACTAGTTGTTAAAACATTATTTTGGGGGGATGGTTAAAGTTGTTCTGTATGTGATTCATGTGTGAGCTAGTAAACTAAGTGGGGAAGACCTGGCTCCAATGTGCTCAAGCACCATTGAATCAACAAGGGGCCCAAATGGAACAAGAAGGCTCCCTCTGTCTCTCCTGCAGCTGGGATACCCTTTTACTCCTGCCCTTGGACATCAGAACTCTAGGTTCTCTGGCCTTTGGACTCTAGGAATTGCACCAGCAGCTCCCGAGATTCTCAGGTCATCTGCCTCTGATAATTACACCATGGGTGTCCCTAGTTCTGAGGCTTTTGGACTTGGACAGAGCCACACTTCTAGTTTTCCTGGTTAGTAAAGTTGCCTGGAACTTTTCAGCCTCTATAATCTTCTGACACAATTCCCCTATAAATATCCTCTCATACATGTATAGCTGGCTAGATAGATAGATGATAAAGATTTCATATTGGTTCGGTCTCTCTGGAAAGCCTTGACTAACATACTTGCCAAATGACAATTTTTTATCTCACTTGTCTGGCAAAATTGAAACTTGTATGAGTCCCAGCACATATCAAAAGCTGTTCTAGAGCCTGGCATGGTTAGATAATTTCACACAACAGATCACACTGGTTTCATGGTAAGCAACTTAACTTTATCCCACAATAGCCTCTATTCTCTTTCTTTGTTAAATGTGCCATCAGATTTTGCACAAATTTTTCTTTCAAATTCAACATTATCCTAAATTTTTGGTCTCCATTTTCATTTTTAGTGTTGATTTTATTTTTATCTCACAAGGAAAACAGTAAAATTTCAATTGGGAGTTGCCTCAGTATCCTTTCAACTCACCCCAAAACCTGTTTACATTTATATACCTCCTTTGTGTTTGCTTCAAATTAGTGTTCACTCACATTTCCTTAGTTTTTGCGTAATGTGCTTTTTCAGTTCCAGGATCCCATCTGAGAAACCACATTACATTTAGTTACCATGACTCTTAAGCTCTTTTTGTTATGACAGCTTTTTAGACTGTCTTTTTTTTCTTATTCTGATGACTTTGATAGTATTGAGGAGTACATGTCAGATGTTATTGTAGAATATCTCTCAGTTGACATTCGTCTGTTTTTCTTGTGATTTGATTGGAATGATGAATGTGGAAAAGAAAATCCCAAAGTCAAAGTGCCATTTTTATCTCATCCTATCAAGGCACATATGATTCCATTGTCTGTATTAACTTTGAACACTGGACTGAGGTATCTTCAGTTTCTTCCATGTAAAATTACTCATTTTCTTTTTATTTCTCCCATTCCACACTGTACTCCCTGTAAGAAAGGCATTATACCTAGACCATTCAAAAAAAGAAGTAAAAAGAGTGTGAGTTATGTTCATCAATTGCCTTTTCTCTCTAATATTGACTGGATTATGAAGTCTCTGCCAGCCACATATGTTTATGCTTATGTGTATGTTTATATACACACACAGACACACACACACACAGCCACCCATAAAAATACACGGAAGTCTTCCTTTCAGCTATTTTTCTCTTTGTCCCTCTCTCTTCTATAGCCAAACTCCTTGAAAGATTTGCACAGACTCCTTTTGAACGTGTTCAGGAGCAGTCATACTTAGCAAAAGAAGAAGCCTGTGTGAAATGAACCTTTAAATATTTCAGTTAGCTATGAGAAATAAACCATATTTCATGTTGACAATTTTTCAAGATGCTGGTCATCTGTCTTTGACGACTGACACAATCTCCTCATCAAAAACACTGACTTCGAGTAATGTTTCCTATGCCAAGGAAGCTTTTGGTTCTTCTGTAAATGATTAGTGTGTAACATGTGGTGTAGACATAGAGAAAGACAATTACATCTACAGATGCTTCGTAAGACAATATCATTATATACTGATGTACAGCACTTCTGATACTCATACATGAAATAGAATATACATTTGAATTGAATAATAGCCAAAAAAGACCGGCTAATTGCCAAATAAATTGTACACTGTGAATCCACTACTAAAACTGAAAAAGGATGAGAGAAAATTTGCACAGCTAGAAGTACAGGTAAATTTACTTTCGAGGAAGGCAAGTGAAATGTAAGAGTTTAGCAGATGGGGTGTTCTGTGAGATTTAAGGAACTGTGACATTTCAAAATAAAACCCATATACAAAGTCAGAGCAAGACCATCAGATTGACTAGATGAAAAGTTAGAGTTTACTTTTGTTTTTATGTATTTTGGAAAGTATGTAAATTTTGGCAGCTCTACAACTGAGTGTCAGATTGATAATCTCAGATGAAATCTTACTCAAGTAATTTAGACATATTCTATGTTACCAGCATTCTAATCACTTCCAAATGGAATATTATTTTAACGTTTTAGATTTTGACAATCAAAAACCTTTCCCAGTGTATGCATACAAACATTTAAAATAAAAATGAAAAATATTTAACATGAAAATCAATGAATACAACATTGTTAAATTTAAATAAAATAGTACGGTTTCTTTCACAGAACTTTTAATACAAATAGAAAAAATGTGAGATGAGGCTCCAGGAATTTGAAAGACTGGTCAACAATCCTTCAAATCCTTTACATATTTTTTCTTCCACAGTACTGTGAAATCGATATTCTTTTAGTGATCTACTAAAAATATATACATATGATATATAAGTACATATACACACTTATATATAGAAATATGTGAGACAACACACAAAATGCATATATTTATAGGTTGCTTTATTATTTTATTTATTTCTTTTCTAATTTAATGCAGACCCTCTCTTGGCCCCTTCATATATTTAAATATCTCTCACTCCTCTACTGTATTTAAAAACTAAATATTATATTCATATTTCCCTCAGTTTTATTATATTACTGCAGAACACATGTAAAACCAAATATTATTTTTTGTATATTTTTGAATTGCACATAACTTTACTAGTCTGTATACATGTTTCTATCACCAGCTCATTTCATTAAGAAGGATGTTACTGAATTTCTTCCCGGTTTGAGCATGTGTTTGAAGTTAATTTCCTCTGCTTCCTATTATTCTTACATGTGAATATGTTAAAATTGATTTATCAACTGACTTCCGATAGACATTTGGCTGTTTCCAAGTTCCAATGTTACAAAGCATGCTGCTGTGCACTTTGTTGAGTAAGTGTGTGTCTCCTGGTAAACCAGTAATACTGAGAGCTATCTCTAGAGGTTGAATTCCTAGTAACGTAAGGTATGAATATGTTTAGCATTAAATGATAAGGCCAAACATTTCCAATAATATTGCTTCAGCTTATACTCCCTCTAAGGATAGATATGATTTTCCACTATTAAATACTATTACCAATCCTTCAGGAGTGCATTTGCATTTTTCTTATAAATTATATTATTGAGCTTTTATTTATATTTATAGTGGACATTTCTGTTTCTTTTGTAAAATTATTGTTCATGTCTTTAGATGGTTTTTCTCTTTAGTAGAATGGATAAGTGGATTATCATGGTAGAAGCAGATTTTATTTGTTAGAACATTTTCTGAAATTCTACTTTATTTCCTCTATTGAGTTAATATTTATGCCTGTTTTAAAAATACTCCATTGATGTCCATAGCACTACAATATTTTTCACATATTGCTAATGCTATCCATCTATAATCAAATACTATTATATGCCTTAAGACAGTTATAAGTATATATTATCAAATCTTCCCTGTTATATCACATGCCAGTGTTATGGATTTTGATTCTGTATACACTGTAAACACATGGTACACTATTAATATTTTTGCTTTAAGCTGTTACTTTTAAAGTAATTGCAATTTTTAAATATTCATTTATTCTATTTACAGTATTCTTCATTTCTTTGCATGGATCCCGTATTTTGGTCATTGCTTTGTCTTCTTACTTACATGGAATCTGATAAAAACTCAACAGTAATTACTATTCTTATTCCTATGACTGCTCTTTGGTGTCTGTTTTCCTCTGTCTGCCTTCATGTTTTTCTCTTTGTCCTTGATTTTAACAACTTAAATATGATAGGCCAAGATGTATTTTCATTGGCTATTTACCTTGTTTAATTTTTTGTCTTCACAGATCTGTGGCTTGGTGCCTGACACTAATTTTAGAAAATTCTCAGCCAACACTTATTTCTATTTATCTAGCTCCCTATGTTGTTCTTCCTCTGAGATTACAGTTACGTACATGTAAGACTATTGGATTTTGTCCTAACATTCTTTGATCCTCTGATTTTGTTTTCACTTTTCTCTTTTCATTTCAGTTTGAAAATTTCTATTGGTGATCTTCAAGTTCACTGGTTTTTTTCTCAGCTGTGTTAATTCTACTTATGAGCCAGTCAAAAACTTTATATATTTCTTTTAATGTACTTTTAATTCGATCTTCCATCATTTCTATGTAATTTTTTTTCTTAAAACTCCTGAATATTGGCTGAAATCGTGTACCTGATCTTTTATAAAGTCTCTGCTTCCATTTGAGTCTTAACATATTAGTCAGAGTTATTTTAAAATTAAAAGCCTTTTTGACAGTTCCATCCTACAATAGCTCAAGCACATTTTGATATGGAAACAATCTAAATGTCAATTGAGAGATAAATGTATAAAGAAAGCATGATACATATATCACATAAAATATATATAATCTATATATGTATATAGAGTTATATAGAGTACACATGTTTTGGAGAAATAGATGATCTATATACATATAGATCTGTGCATATAGATCATATATAATATGCATCTATATAAATAATACATATAGATCATATATAATATATATGATTATATTATATATCATATGTTATATATAAGATAATGTTGTATATGTAATATATTATATTGTATATATATAATATATAATACATATTATTATATAATATTATGTAATATAACTTACAAGGTAAATATATTTTATATGTCACACAATAAAATATTATTCAACCTTAAAATGAAAGAAATTCTCCATATATGATGATATGAATGAACTAGAAGATACTATGCTAACTGAAATAAGCCAGGCACAGAAAGATAAATATTGCAGATACTTTAGTTCTTTAAGCCTTTTCTGAAAACTGCTTTCAGTTTGCATAACATATGCATGGCTCTGGAGTCAGCTCGTTCAATTAAGAATACCTTCTTGATCCTGCTTTTGCTTTTGCTTATGAATAGGTTAAATTTAGATCTCTGTGTCCTTTTCCTCAGCATATTCCTCCTCCTAATTGTCTCCCTGCTATTCCTACTCCTACTCCATTGATTTCTTGTTTTCCCTCTGTCTTGTTCCTCCTTTTTTAATTTTCGCTCTTCTTTCTCATTTGCTTCATTTTTTTCAAAATATTCATAATGAAAAATTATCAGTGCAATATATTTGGAATATTAGTGCATTAAATGAAATCGTTCAACCCAGTAAGGAAAAGTAAAATAGTCACTTCTAGTCTTATTTGTTTATTCTAAAACATACTTTGTAAGAAAATGTTTACTAATACAAAAACATCATAATGAATTCACAATTAATTTACTGTTTCCTAACTCATAATTACTCATTTTTAGTGTTAAATGATCACTTTTATGTCACTTTACATTGAATTTTGTTGACATTTGTTCCCACAAAGAGTAGCGTTTTTTAAATTTTTTTATTTCCATGGGTTTTTGGAGAACAAGTGGTATTTGGTCACATGAGAAAGTTCTTTAGTGGTTATTTGTGAGATTTTGGTGTACACATCACACTACCAGTATACACTGAACTCAATTTGTAGGCTTTTGTCCCTCATCCCCTCAACAATGTGAAAGTAGCCTTCATGCGCACAAATCGTTTTAATAATTATATTTATTTTCTCTTTATAGCTCACTTGTATTTCCATCATTTTTTCTCTGATAAAAAACAAACTACCCTAAAATTACTTTCAAAAATACCTTAGCCATTATATGCACACCATTCTTTATAGCTAAAGTTGATTTGTAATGTTATTTCATACATTTGTTAAAATCATTTTCTGTTAAGTTTCCAAAGCCTTACTATATATTTTTAACAATACATTTGGACACTTTCCTCCCTGTAGCTGACCACCAACATTGGAGACCTGACTGCAGCAGAGTATCATTTTCAATAGTACTGAGTGATTATATGGAAAATGTGGGTTAAAGCAATATTTCTGACAGC
This sequence comes from Plecturocebus donacophilus, assembly GCA_004027715.1. Classification (NCBI taxonomy): domain Eukaryota; kingdom Metazoa; phylum Chordata; class Mammalia; order Primates; family Pitheciidae; genus Plecturocebus; species Plecturocebus donacophilus. Next base: position 76,516 of record PVKP010001263.1, read on the forward strand.
GAACTGTGATTATCTATGGATTGTCTGGGAGTATAAGATAGATTTTCTAAGCTTTTCTATTACAGTACCTGAGACTCAGACTTTCATCTTAGATATCTGAAGTACAGAATTGCTACTGATCACATTACTCAAAAGGAAAAAAACATATTTTCCCCATGGAAGTCAAAATATGATTAGAGTCACCTACATGAATACGTATGATTGCTTTTCTCCTTACTCCCAAGAGACTAGGCAAAAGAAATACTTTCTTAGTGCCAGTGTGCCATACATTCAGATTTAAAGGCTTTATTTGTTGCTGTGTATAACAACACAAGATAAATCTGTAACAAATTAAACCTATGAAGAATTAATTTATTAAAGTTATAGCTTTAATTTTTATTATAAAATGAAAAATTTACCCTTCTGTATATAATGCTTGTATTCAGAGATAGTAAACGCACTCCCAAAATGGCAAATTTTATATTCCTAAAACCACTGCAAGTTTATTTCTAGTTTAATGTCTTAGAAAAAAAATCCCAATTTGGAGATACACTTTGGGGATTTGGTAATGCTTTTGCAATTTTCAGAAGACATGAATAGATGAATTCTAATTTTGAAACACTATGATCCTATATGAAATCACAGTTCTTTAGTCAAAGTAATCCTACTTGATAAAAGTTTAAATCACATGTCAAAATTTCTAACATACTTAAAATGTGTATGCATATACATATGCACACATATGTAATTGTGATAAAATTCAACCAGGCCTATGGAGAAAATATAGAAATAAAATGAATAATATTAAAATATGTACTTCAAAGATAAATTAATGATATGAAGTCCAGTAATAAAAACAATCAACAACAAAAAACATCTTCTTGTATGTGAATATTTACATGCATCTTAATGTACCTCACAAAAATATTGAAATGCATTATATCTGTTCAGTATTAAGCAATATGAGATTTTGTAATACTATATATCATGTTTTTCCCCCATATATATAATATACATTTTATATATTGTATCTCAATGAAAGTGTATGTATATCTAAATCAATCATTCAGCAACATTTGTGATAATTTTTTTTTTGCAAAATTAGATTCACATATTTAATGATGTTCTACTCTTAATAGATTTAGGTTCTTTTGGGTGAGGAAGAACATATAGTTTAAAACACTAATGCCTATAAATAAATCACATTATTGCCTTTCAAATCAAATATTCTTATTTTGAACTAGTTTATGAATATGAATTTATTTTTAAAAATTGTAATATAATTCATAGCTGCATATGAGAAGACTGTTCATGTTCTACTTAAAAATTCATGTTTTTAAGGGCATGTAATAGCCACATAATGGCTACAATTATCATGTGTACAAAACCACTTCAAATCTCAGTAATTTACAAGTGTGTGGCTTTCAAGACTGCACATAGCCAGAGTAGCTCTGTCAGCCCGCGGCTCATCTTGGCTGCAGGCTTCCAGTCTGGGTTCAAATGTTTCCCCATTCTCCTTGGAGCAGCAGATAATTAAAGCAGGTCATTTTCATTGCATATCACAAGAGTGCAAGTAGATAAGTGGAACCATGCAAAAACTCTTAATGTCTTGGCCAAATTGGCAAAGTGTCACTGCTGTCCATTTCCCACGGAGAAAATGAAACTATGACAAAGTGGAGAACTGCTGCACACAGCAGATCAGGGAGATGACATACAGAGACGTGTTTCTTGACAGAGGCATAATTACTACCAAATGTCATGCCTGTCTTTTTTTTAAGTAATGATTTTGTTATTGATAGCAAAAGCATAATAAGTAGGAAAAGACTAACCATGTGGGTAAGAAATAGTGTTCAAGTTGAGAACACAATGTTTAAGAGAAAATTATTTCTGAAGCATTACATTCTACAAAATCAGATCTTTTGCAGTGCCATTCAATGGCATTGGTTGTTACTATTAATATTTTTTTCTCTGAACAGTGACTATTAATATTAACATATATATCATCTATGGATCAGGAAAAGGATAAAGAAAATGGGGGAAAAATAAAAGCCAAATGAAAAAGCATTATATGGCTTTCTGGAGAACAATCAAAATATAATTTGTATCATTTATCATAACCTTTCTGATTTTGTACATGTTTGCAATCTGTAAGAAGAAATTTCCTTATACTTAGCTGGCATTGTCTGATAAATGAGAAACTCCTTGTAACAGAAATTTCAGAAAGTTTTGATCTGCCTAAAAACATCTAGACAAAATATGTAGGACAACAGAAGGTCTAGTGTAAAATTAAGTGGCATGGACACAGCATTTTGATTTGACTCCTCTGGGATTCTGTGCAGCTAAAAAACAGGAATATTGCTATTGAGTAGGTCTGTAAAGTTCCGGTTTGCCAAAAGTTTTGTTTCTGAGTTAACTGATGTAGAAAAACATGATAGTAGAATGGAAGGAAAAAAAATGGAAGAGTAAGTATGTATACTGATCAACTATATTAATACTAAATTGCTGCTGACCTACACTATTTGAACTAGCATGTATGACAGGTCATGATTGTAATCTTTCTGATGCTCTTAATTTTCAAAGGAAAAAAAGACTATAAGGTATATTATTTGGTTGATGGTCAATTGCAGGTTTCACATATGCATAAGTGATTTAAAAAGAAAAAGTGAAAAACTTTGCTGTCTTGCACTATCTTTTATTTTTTTCTTTTGGATCATCAGTCAACACCCTGCCAAGGATGAAATCTTAGATTTGGAGGCCATTTCACCTTTGAGGAAATAATTCTGGCTGTAGATCACAGACTATTAGCTCACGCAACTGGAATTGCACAGAATGCTATACTCTAGGGTGTAATTTACATGCTGAAGAGAACATGTGCTTCAATTACATGCTGAAGAGAACATGTGCTTCAATTGATGCTATAACTCTAAATGTTTTTCAAAAGAATTACAAATGGTGGTCCAAGTGGCAGATGTACCATTCTGACTATTGACTTGCCATAACAAATTTTCTCTTGAAGGGAAAAAAATCACTTTCCTATAAAATAAAGAATAAATATGATAAAGATGAATGAGCAATGAAATATTAGTGTACAGGTATAACATCTTAAATATTCAATTCAATCAATCCTAATTCAATCAATTCAATATATTTTTAAATGACTACTGTATGCCTTACACTTTGTTCAGTTCAAAAGCCTTAACACAGCTTTCTAGTTCATAATAAATTATGTCTGGTTAATGTAAGAGATATACACTTTATTTGAAATTACATTCTTTGAATTTGAGGTTGCTTCTAGTATCTGATTACCATGCTAGTGATTTGATAAACTAATGTCACCTAATAAATATCTATATTGTATTTAATGTATCTTTGGTTACTGTTTTTTCTTATAGATAATCTCCTTAGTTTTTAAAGTTTTCTCGAAAGCTAATCAGATTTTGATTTACCCACTACAGAGTACAGTCTGGGGTAAAATACATTAATAATAAACTATGCACATTCAAAAAATGAGTTTGGTGTAAAAGAATAAAATTATATGGTTAAAAACATGAAGAATTTCCTTTATTGGGAAAATTCTATAAAATAAATTTATATTTCAACTGTATAATATTTAATAGCAAATTCTCAATTTTGCAATATTATTGTTTGAATTGTATTTACCAATTTGTAAATAGCACAATTCCTGCTGTTTCATAATCAGCAGTTGATCTGTATCATACTTTAATATGCATTGTCATATGTGTATCACCTTAATAACTAAATTTAAAATTTTGGTTTTAAAAATTCTAATTTGATTTAAGAGAGACAAATCTCTCTTCATCACTGAAAGGACATTTTCCTTTTTGTAATGCTAAGTCAGGTTGTTGTACACTAAGCACTTATCGACATGGGACTGGATAATTATTTGTTATGGAAGTTATCCTATGTACTATATAGCATGTTTAGTAACAGGCCTGGCCTTCACCCTTCAGATAGCAGTAGTACCCACACACCCCAGCCCATAGTTATTGACAATAAAAAATTCCTCCAACAAAACCCAAATATCTTCTGAGGACATAAACCTGTCCCAAGTCAAGAACGACTTTGGTAAATGAAAACACTGAATTGAGGAGACATTCAATAAGTATATATTAGTAGGCTTTTGATGAATACTGACTGAGTAAATTTTACTATTAAATGGCTTATACTAAATGGCTTGTATCTAGTTACTAAATGTAAGCAATTATTTAATTTACATATGGAATATGTTTGTACTCTATCTTTGACCTATGGATTCTGAGAATAACATCCAGATATCAGATTTACCTTTATATTGGCTGCTAAATATTACTGAAGGGTTAACAAGGCACGTGTGTGGGCAGATTAATAGTTTAGATTTATGTTATAAACATTTCGTCAACCTTATATTTTATTAACATTAGTTTTCCAAACAAGAATAAGAGTTCTATATTTGAAAAATCATAAATGTACATATAAAGTTTAAATATATGTGAATGATAATATTATTTCCTATTGAAGTTTAGGCATGTCATTTGTACATAGAGTTATTCTAAAAGCATTTACATATACTAGTAAGAAATAACATTAATCAACATTGAAAAATGCCTGATTCTGTTTATGGCAAAGTTTTAATATAGAGGCAGAAAACATTTTTGTTTTGTATCGTTTTTCAAAATCCTACCTGAGTTTCTCAAAGCAAGATCATCTGAATGACCGATATTTGGAGAATAACTTCTTTTTGTCTCTTTTGTCTGTTTTATGAAGAGATGGCTTTAAATTAACCTTGTTGTGTCCATCACCAATCTCACAGTACCTACACACCCAAGAAGCAAACTTTTGACAAAGTCTTCTTCAAAGATAAAGGCATACAAAGTTTAAATATGAAAACATAAGACAAAACCATAATAAACAGTAGTATTAATAATGTGAACTTCAACAATAGGCTGAAAGCTAGACTTCCTGCACCCAACAACCACGCTGTGAATGCAAAATAAAAATTCTTGAAGGAAATAAAAAGTGCTGCTCCAGGGAGCACACCACTGATAAGAAAGTGAAACAGTCTTATTGCCAATGTGGAGAAAGTTGGAGTGGTCTGGATAGAAGATTAAACCAGCCACAACACTCCTTTAAGTCAAACCCTAATCCAGAGCAAGGTTCTAGCTGTCTTCAATTCTGTGAAGGTTCACAGAGGTTTGAAGGTTCACAGAGGTCTGAGAAAGCTACAGAGTCAAACTGTGAAGCTAGCAGAGGTTGGTTAATGAGGTTTAAGATAAGAAGGCTTTGTAACATAAAAGTGCAAGGTGAAGTAACAAGTGCTGATGTAGAAGCTGCAGAAAGTTATCCAGAAGATCTAGCTAAGACAACAGATGAAGGTGGCTACACAAAACAATAGGTTTTAAATATAAACAAAACAGCCTTCTTTTGGAAGAATATCCCAGGAAGTACCTTCATAGCTAGAGAGGAGAAGTCAACGCCTGGCTTTAAACCTTCAAAGAAAAGGCTGACTCTCTTTTTACAGGCTAACACAAGGTGATTTTTGTTGAAGTGAAAGCTCATTACAATTCAAAAAATTCTACGGCCTTTAAGAATTATGCTAAATCTACTCTCCATGCTCTGTAAATGAACCAACAGAGCCTGAATGACAGCATATATATTTGTAGTATGGTTTACCAAATATTTTAAGCCCACTACTGAGATGTACCGATCAGAAAAATATATACATTTTTTTCAAATACTAGTGCTCATTGGCAATGCACCTGTCACACAAAAGTTGTGAGAAATGTACAAGGAGATTAATGTTTTACGCCTGCAAAGGCAATGTCCATGCTGCAGCCCATGGATCAAGGAGTAATTTTGAATTTCAAGTGTTATTATTTAAGAAATACATTTTGTAATGCTATAGCTGCCTTAGTGACTCTTCAGGATGGTCCTGGGCAAACTGAATTGAAAACCTTCTGGATAATATTCACAGGTTTAGATGCCATCAAGAACATTTTTTATTCAAGAATTGAGGTTAAATTATCCTCATTAACAAAAGTGAAGTTGATGCCAATGTCTAACTGGAGAAAGTTGATTCCAACTCTCATGGTTGACTTTGAGGTTCAATACTTCAGTGAAGAAATTAGCTCTATGAAAATTGTAAGAAAAATATAATTAAATATTGGAGCCTAATAATGTTACTGATTTGCTGCAATCTCATGATAAAACTTGAATGGATGAGGAGTTGCTTCTTATAAATAAGCAAGGAAAGTGGTTTCTTCAGATGAAATCTACTCCTGATGAAGACAATGTGAACACTGTTGAAATGATAAGAAAGGACATAAAATGTTTATATCGCCAGAGTTGATAAAGCAGTGGCAGGTGGCAGGGTTTGAGAGAATTGATCTCGATTTTGAAAGAAGCTCTGCTGTGGGTGAAATGCTATCAAAGAGCATTGGATGCTACAGAGAAATCTTTTCTGATTGATGTGACAAACGTTGTTTTCTTATTTTAAGAAACTGCCACAACCATCTGCAACCACCACCCTGATCAGTCAGCAAGCATCAATATTAGGATAAGTCCCTCCCCTAGCAAGAAAGATTATGACTTACTGAAGGCTAAGACGATTATTAGCATGTTTTTTAGCAAGAAAGTATTTTTTTAGTTAAGGTATGTAGTTTGTTCATTTTAAACATTTTGCAATTGCATGCTGAATAAACTACAGTGCTGAATAAACTACAGTACTGAATAAACTACAATATAGTACAATCATAACTTTTATATGCATTTGGAAACCAAAAGAATTATGTGACTCTATTGCACTATTAGCTTTATTGTGGTGGTTTGGAGCTAAACTACAATATCTTCAAAATATATCTGTTTCCTTTTGGTTTACTACTTGGTTTCATTACTAAAATAATTGCTTAAGTAGTCACTTCACTTTTACCAAATACAGTTGTCAAAAATATTTACCTAAAACCTACTAAATATCATCTAGTCTGATCTCTCATTTTATAAAGCGAAATCCTTTGTTCTCAGAAGTTAATTGATTAACAGAAAACTACTGTTAGTTAATGTTTAGTACAGAAACCTAGACTCATAATGATAACTTCATTGATCTTTGCAATAGCACACTTTAAGAATCTGACATAGTAGCTAGAGGACCAGTTAATGACTAAAGATAATTTTAACTGTCCTCAAATCAGACACTGATAATAATCTATAATATAGGCAAATGAATGTATTGAACAACTGTCCTCAATGCCTTATAGAGAACAACAACGAAAAAAGTGATATGTCAATTCCCTCAAAAATTCTAATAAAGCTAGTAAAATAAATATCCAGAATAAGAGTCAAATATATAATAAGTAGCCTAATTAACACAGGTACAAAGTACAAAGTATACTTGTTTCAAAAGAAGAAAAACAAAAAAGAGCCACATTCTGCAGAATAGAATGAGACCAGTGACACAACCTAAAATGTCAGGAAGAATTTTCAAAAGTAAAATGGTGGTTGTGAAACAGGGGAATTTCGTTGAAGAAAACTATTAAAATACACTTTCTATGGTCATATAAATTTATTTCAGAAAATAAATATTCAAGTGTCATAAACTCTATGTTTAGGATCTAGGAAAGAAATGGAATCCAAAATTAGTATTTTCTAACAATAATTTAAAACAATAGCTACAATTTTATGGGAACTTACCGTGGGGCAGACATTGTTCAAAGTTTATTGATATGTAACACACCACTTACCAACAACAACAAAAATAAACCTATTCATTTTCATGGTTCTGTGAGCTGACTAGGCCCCACTGGGTGAATATTCTGCTTCATGTTGCCCCACCTGTGACTACAGTCCTGTGCATGCTCAACTTGCCTGCAATATCCAACATGACTCTCTCACATGGCTGATCTTTGGCATTGTTGTCTGGGAGCTCACATAAGAGTTCTGATCCAGGACACTTTGATTTTCCTCCATGGAACCTCTACTCTTGACTTGGGCTTCTGATAGCAGGGAGGTACTTTCTAAGGAGAAATAACTCAAGCATATAAAAGTGGAAGCAGAAAATCTTTTAAAGGCTAAGTTCAGAAGTAACACAGTATCGCTTTTGCCACATTCTACAGGTGAAGGCAATTTCACAACAGTGCAGATTTAGAGGAAAGAAACTGGATTAACCCTTTAATTTAAGGAGAGGTAAAAGATGTGCAGCCATCTTAATCCAGCAATCTTTTATAAACTCAATCAATCTAACAAAAGCTCTGGAAAATTAATAAGAAACTTGAAGCACAGAGAGGATAATAGGTCAATTTTCAAAGTAATTATAACAAGGACTTGGCAGAAAAAGTACTTAGATATCCTTTTTATAAATGATACATTCATTACAGAGACTATTTACATGGATCTAAATTAAGCTTGATATTTAAAAAGAAACAGAAAGAGTTATAAACATACTCTTTTAAGAAAACATATTTACTCTAGGCTTAGGTATCCTTTTTCTTTTCCTCTCATTCTTTCTTTCTGCCATTCCTCTATTCTTCTTTTCCTACTCTCTCTTCTATTCTTTTAAATTAAAACACTGTTACAAGTGCAGAGCTTAAGGCTCAATGTGAGCATATGAAATATATTGTGAGCACATACTGTGTAGTAGGTCCAATATTCACAAAATTTTGGGAATATCTAACATCTCTGATTAATACTTCTCTGTTGTAAAAGATGCAGCTCTTTCAGTAACTTACTAAAAATAGCAAACTTACTGAGAAAAGCAAAGTAACAGTAAAAAATGTATAATTTATATATGTATATATGTAATATGTATACTATACATGTAGATACAAAAATTTGATGTAAATATACATACCATAATACATTTAATAATGTTTTCTGTATAATCAAAAATTAATATTAATTAAATTTACATTTTAAGTCCTTTTTACAAAGAAGTGACATATATAATGTGTTTGGATAACTTTCAAAGTGAGAAATAAATAATTTAACTTGGGTCCAATATGTCATTGGGTTAATAGTAAGATTTTATCATTTGATTGCTCAGATAGGCAAATATATATCATTATTTGGCTCTGATTTGGAACAAACTGTTTAAATTCTCCATACTTCAATTTTTACTCATCTGTAAAAAAGGGAACTTAAAAGTAATTACTTCATAGAGCTGTGGTAAGGTTTAAATGTGATAGTCTGTCTATCAGAATAATTACTGACATATCTGTAATTGTTCGATAAGTGCTGGCTCTAATTATTAATATTAGCTAAGTTTAAATACCATGCAGTCTAATTTCTACTGTATCATCATTACTGCAGACCATTTGTTTTTGTTCATTCTTGTGGATATCCTAACATATATAACTTGAATTACATATTAATTTCTTAGGGCTGCTTTTACAAAATGCAACAGACTGAATAGCTTGACAAATTAACTTTCTCACAATCCTGCTGGCTTGAAGTCTAAGATCAAGATGCTAGAAGGAAGGGCCTGAGGCAGAGCAAGAGGGTAGAATAGATGGCACCATTCCTCTACCCCACCATCAATTGAACAACTACCTACAAAGAAGTTGTACATCTTTGTAGATATACAACTACCTACAAAGAAAAAAAACCTTTATAAAAACCCAAAACAGATGATCCCTTCTAGTGCCCGATTTTATCTTCATATCACTGAAAGAAGCACTGAAGAGATAGAAAAACAGATGTGAATCACTGATGCAACCCCTCCCTGACCCCTGGCAGCAGTTAGTTGCCTGGTGCAGAGAGCATCTTTGGATACTGGGGCACGGAAAACACAGCAACTGTGAGGGCATTGAACTCAGTGGTGTCCTATTAGAGCTGAACTGAAAACCAAACTAAACTCAGTCGACACCCACTCATGGAAGGAACATTTAAATCAGCCTTAACCATAGAGGAATCACTGATCCCAACAGTCAGAACTTGAATTCTGGAAACCTCACCACCGAGGGCTAAACTGCTCAGGGCCTCTCAGCAAACCTGAAAGGCAGCCTAGGCCATAAGGATTGCAACTCTTAGGGAAATCCTCGCGCCGAACGGGGCCCAGAGGCAGTAGAAGGGAAGGTATCTAACCCACCAACACACTAGCTGGGGCAGCTAAGGGAGTCCTGGTATCATCCCTCTTGTCACCCAGGCTGCACAGCTCCAAAATGGCGATGGGAGTAACCTCTGGTCGTGTCCTCACTGCCACACTCTCTCCAGTCCATAACAGTTTACAAATGACATGGCAATGTCAGGAAGTTACCCTATAGGATCTAAAAAGGAGAGGCATGAATAATCCACCCCTTATTTAGCTTATCATTAAGAAATAACCATAAAATGGGAAACCAGCAGCCCTTGGGGCTGCTCTGTCTATGGAATAGCCATTCTTTTATTCCTTTATTTTCTTAATAAACTTGCTTTCACTGGTTTTGCCACCTGCAAATTATAGAGCCCCAGGTTTTACTACCTGCAGATTATAGAGCCCCAGGGCCTTCATCAAATATAGGTCATGACAGGGAGTGGTTATAGCATGCCTTGGACAAGAACTCAGTTCTCACCTGGCTTCAGGTCTGACCCAGCACAGTAATAGTCATGGCCACAGGGGTACCTGTGTAACTACATCCCCAGCTTTAAGTGGCTCAGAACAGAGAGAGAGGGACTCCATGTTTTGGGGAGATAGTAAGGGAAGAAAACAGTAGTCTCTGTTTGATAATCCAGAGAATTCTCCTGAATATTTTCCAAGACCTTCAAGGAAGTACCTCTATGAGTCTGCAAAAACCATAGCATTGCTTGGCTTAGGTTGTCCCCTAAAATAGACGCAGCTTAGATCACAACACCCAGAATTTTTTTGAACTATCTGGAAATCATTCTGAAGAAGGATGAGTACAAACAAAAGCCAAACAGTGAAGACTACCATTAATACCTAACCCTTCAGTGCCCAAACACCAAAGAACATCTATTAGCATCAACACCACCCAGGAAAAAGTGACCTTGCCAGCTGAAGCAAATAAAGTACCAGGGATCAGTCCTGGATAAGCAGATATATGTGACCTTTCAGAGAGAAAATTCAAAATAGCTGGGTAGAGGAACCTTAAAGTAATTCAAGATAACACACAGAAGGAATTCTTAATTCCATCAGATAAATGTAATACACAGATTGAAATAACTAAAATAATCAAGCAGAATTTCTGAAGCTGAAAAGTGCAACTGACATACAGAAGAATGCATCAGAGTCATTCAATATCAGAATTTATCAAGCAGAAGAAAGAAGTAGTGAGCTTGAAGACAGGCTATTTGAAAATACACAGCCAGAGAAGACAAAAGAAAAAAAGAATGAAGCTTGCATGCAGGACCTAGGAAACAGCCTCAAAAGAGCAAATTTAAGAGTTATTGGCCTCAAAGAGAAGGTAAAGAATGAGAGAGGGATAGAAAATTTACTCAAAGAGATACTAACATAGAATCTCTCAAACCTAGAGAAAGATATCAATATCCAAGTACAAGAAGGTTCAAAAACACCAAGCTTTTAGAGAAGAACTGATACCATCCTACTCAAACTAGTACAAAAAACAGAGGACAGTTAAGTACTTCCAAACTCATTCTATGGGACCCGTATTACCCTGATACCAAAGTGAGACAAATATACCTTCAGAAAAGAAAACTATAGGCCAATATATCTCATGCATATTGATGCAAAAGTCCTCAACAAAGTACTAGCAAACTAAATTCAGCAGCGCATTAGAAAGATCATTAATCATGACTAAGTGGGATTTATCTCTGGGATTCAAGGATGGTTAAACATACACAAATCAATCCATGTGATACATCATATCAATAGAATGAAGGATAAAAACAATGTGATATCTTCAATTGACACTGAAAAAGCATTTGAAAAAACTTAACATTCTTTCATGATTGAAAAAAATTCAAAAAACTGGGTATAGAAGGAGCATATCTTAACATAATTGAAGTCGTATATGACAGACCCACAGCTATTATTATAACACTAGATGGAGAAAAACTGAAAGCCTTTCATCTAACATGTGGAACACAACAAGGTTGCCTACTGTCACTATGGTTATTCAACATAGTACTGGAAGTCCTAGCGAAAGTAACCACTCAAGAGAAAGAAATAAAAGATATCAACATTGAAATGGAAGAAGTCAAAGTATCCTTGTTTACAGATGATACAATCTTGTATATGGAATAACCTCATGACTCCACAAGAAAACTAATAGAACTGATCAACAAATTCAGTTAATTTGCAGGATATAAAATCAACATACAAAAATCAGTAGCATTTCTATGTGCCAACAGTTAACAATCTGAAAAAGAAATCAAGAAAATAATATTATTTACAATAGCCATAAAGAAAATTGAATAGGAATTAACTTAGCCAAAAAAGTGAAAGTTGTTTAAAATTAAAAACTATAAAACACTGATGAAAGAAATTGAAGTGGACATCAAAAAATGGAAAAATATTCCATGCTCATAAATTGAAAAAAATCAATATTGTTTAAATGTCCACACTACTCAAAGTAACCTACAGATTCAATGCAACCCCTATCAAAATACCAATAAAATTCTAAACAGAATAGAAAAAGCAATCCTAAAATTTATATGAAACCACAAAAGACTCAGAATAGCCAAAGTTGTCTTAAATAGAACTCGGGAAATCATACTACCTTATTTAAAATTGTATTAGAGATGATATAATTTGGCTCTGATCCCTCACCCACATAAAATCTCAAGTTGTAGTCCCCAGGTGTCAAGGGGGAGAGAAGGTGGAGGTAACTGAATCATGGGGATGGTTTCCACTATGCTGTTCTTGTGCTAGTGAGTGATTCTTATGAGATCAGACGGTTTGTAAGTGTTGGTAGTTCCTCCTGCTGTCATTCTCTCTCTTGCTGCCCTGTAAATATGCCTGCTTTCCCTTCACCTCTGCCATGATTATGAGTTTCCCGAGGCCTTCCCAGCCATGCAGAACTATGAATCGATTCAACTTCTTTCCTTTGTAAATTACCCAGTCTAAGGTATTTCCTTGTAGCAATGTGAGAATGGACGAATACAAGAGCTATAGTAACCACAACACCATGCTACTGGCATAAAAATTGATAAATACACCAATAGAGCAGAAGAGAGAACCCAGAAACAAATCCATATACCTACAGTGAACTCACTCCTGACAAAGACACCAAGAACCTACGATGGTAAAAAGACAGTCTCGTCAACAAACAGCGCTGGGAAAACCAGCTATTTACATGCAGAAGAATGAAAACAGACCCCTACCTCTCACCATACACAAAGATCAAATAAAAGTGGATTAATGACTTAAATCTAAGACCTCAAACTATGAAACTACTACAAGAAAACATTGGGGAAAATCATCAGGACATTTTTCTGGGCAAAAATGTCTTGAGCAATATTTCACAAGCTCAGGCAACCAAAGCAAAAATGGACAAATGGGATGACATCAAGTTAAAAAGCTTCTGCACAGAAATGAATATAGTCAACAAAGTGCAGAGACAACCCACAGAAGAGGAGAAAATATTTGCAAACTACCTATCTTACAAGAGAATAATAAACCAGAATATATAAGGAGTTCAAACAACTTTACGGAAAATAAAATTTCATAATCTGATAAAAAAAATGGGCAACAAATTTGAATAGGCATTTCTCAAAAGAAGACATATACATGGCAAACAGGCATCTGAAAAGGTGTTCAACATCACTGAGCATCAGAGAAATGCAAATCAAAACTACAAATAAATATCATCTCATCCCAGTTAAAATGGCTTATATCCAAAAGACAGGCAATAACAAATGTTGGTGAGGATGTGGAGTAAAAGGAACTCTCATACACTGTTGATGTGAAGGTTAATTAGTACAACCACTATTGCCAACATTTTAGCGGTTCCTCAGCAAACTAAAATTAGAGCTACCATATGATCCTACAATCCCACTATTGGGTATGTACCCCAAAGAAAGGAAATCCTGTTGAAGAGACAGCTGCACTGCCATGTTTGTTGCAACATTTTTCACAATAGCTAAGATTTGGAAGTGAGCTAATTGTCAATTAACAGACAAATGGATTTTTTAAAATGTGGTATATATACACAATGGAGTACGATCCAGCCATAAACAAGAATGAGAGCTAGTCATTTGCAATAAAATGAATGAAATGTGAGACAATTATGTTAAGTGAAGCAAGCAACACTCAGAAAGACAAACTTCACATGTTCTCACTTACTTGTAGGATCTAAAACTCAAAACAATTAAACTCATGGAGGTAAAGAAAAGAAAGATAGTTACTAGAGGTTTGGAAGGGTAGTGGGAGTTTGTAGGGGAGATGAAAAAGTTAATTGGCATAAAAAAATAGAAAGAATAAATAATAGCTAGAGAGCATAACAGGGTGACTATAGTCAATAGTAATTGTATATTTTTAAATAACTAAAAGAAGTTGATTAGATTGTTTATAACTCAAAGGATAAATATTTGAGGGGATGGATGCTCTATTTTCCATTATGGGATTATTTCACATTGTATGACTTTATCAAAATATTTTAGGTACCCCCATAAACATATATACCTACTGTGTATCCCAAAATATAAAATGTGTTAAAAAGTAGAAAAAAAAAACGATGTTAGAAGGGTTAGTTTCTTCCAAGTCATCTTTCCTTGGCTTGCAGATAACTGTCTTCTCCCTGTGTCTTCCCCTAGTCTTCCCTGTGTGTGTGTGTGTGTGTGTGTGTGTGTGTGTGTGTGTCCTAACATTCTCTTATAAAAAAATCCAATCTTCTTGGATTATGATCTACTCTGATAATCTTATTTTAAGTTAATTATCATTTGCAAACTCTAATCTCTAAGCACAGTCACACTCTGAGATACTGGAACTTAGGGCTTCAACATATAGACACAACTGAGCTCATAATAAGTAATATGTGAACTCTTTGCAAAGGACTGAACTTTATAAACTAAAATTGTTATGCTCACTGTCCTTTCTTTGTTTAGCCCTATTTTTAAGGAATATGTCAAAATTGCAAATACTATTATTTTCCTAAAGTATGTATTTGCTTTTATACTAACATACCAAAGAGGGAAAAGAGAATCATTACATACTCAAAGCTGAAATATGTGAGAGTAAAAGAGCACTCAGGACTTGTCTCGTAGAGTTTCATAGTTCTCTGTCCAAGAAAAACTGCCCGCTACTGTCTTGGTCAATAATAAAGTGTGTCCTGTGCTAATAGTTCCACCTAGCAAGCTATTTGTTTATCTCTTTAAATGCTTATTAAGAATTATAAGAATTGTAGAAAACCTAATATTTGAAAATCAATGCATTGTTAAAATTGAAGAATTATGGAAGTATTTAATTTCTGATAGTCTTAGTTTTTATATTATTTAAAGACTATTAATAATTTCAGAAACTTTACTTTTTTCTGAAGTAATCATGTTATGCTAACAAAAAATACCTCTTTACAAATCCTGACTGTAAAGTTAAATTCTGTATTACGAAGTGGAGATGAGGCTTCATTTTCAGAATAATTCAAATAAATTAGACTACAGCCTCCATATTTTATCACCATATGATGTTTTAGAACTTTTATTTCTTTCAAGAGCCTTACCTAACTTAAAGATAGACAGGAAGCAAATATTCTTATCTATGTTTTGCAGGAAGGTCAACTAAGTTACTGAGTTTCTTGAGTAGCCTAAAGTGACAGAAGGAATATCTGAAATCCTCTATGCCTTTGGAATTGAAACCCTTAATTTTTTACCTCTGCTCCTCCTTCATACCAGCAAAACTTTCTTTTCTTTGCCAAATTGCTTCCAGGTGTACTACACTATGGAATAGTATGAAAGTAGCTTAATGCAATACCTCCAGCTCTACAAGAAATTAAAAAATCACCATGGGTTGTGTTTGAACACTATTAGCTGAGAATTAGAGATACAGTTTTGCTATCATCACATTCACCATGTCATCAAACCTTCCTGAACGAATTTCCATTCATAATACAATTTTGTAATTTTTTGGAGGCCTTTGATATTTGAGTAAATATATTAGCACAATATCAACAAAGTATTAATCTAATTGGCATGCTATCAATTTAATTTAAGGAGATTAAGAAGGTATCAGAAACTGCTTCATTGAAGTCAACTTTAAATTCCCAAAATGGTTCAATGTACATACATATGCCTGAAAACAATTTGTTATGAATTTAGTGCAAAGTAGCAAGCAAAATATTTGGACAGATGATTTATATGCCCATGTCTTACAAGTTCATTGCTCTTTGGTGTGAATGTTAATCATGCACCAGTTTCACTACAGTAAATAATGGTTTGGTGAAATAACATGATTGAGAAACTATTAAAATAATTGAGATACTGTGCAGTGGAGGATAGCTGGGCATTTCCAACAATTAGGTTGAACCAATATGACCTTTTGTGATACATGCATGTCAAAGTGCCTTGGTTAATTTCTGTCAAAATATATTTATATTCCATTCAATAATTAAAATAGCAACTTCAGATAGGAACAGGATTACTCCCAGTTACTCTCAGTAGAAAGAGCCTAAGGAAGGTGAACTTAACAGAAAGAACTGGTAATATTGGAACAATAATACATTCTGTTTATTCTTGTCTTCAACACTGTTGGTTAACATTGTCCTTTAAAGTTAGCTTTAAAGTTACATTGTTCTCCTTTCACTTGCAAGGTAGATATCTATTCATTTTCAATCAATCTTGATACAGTTTTATTCTTTTGCACTGACCTTTTTACTAAATTAAGGTAGCGGCAAAATGGAATCAGAAACCAAAGTTATAGAGTCAGTACTAAAAATAAGACATATGGACAAAGTACACACTGAGATCCAAATGGAATAGGACGAACAGTTCACATATTTCTAGAAAATAAAGATTCAAAAACCAGAATTTATTCATTAATGGAATGTAGTAGCATAGTATATTTAAATTTCCTTGGTTTATTGTTTATTAAATATTTAAAGGTTTTATATACTGACCACTAGATTTGAAGAAATCATGAATACCAATCTAATTTCCACCCCTCACCCACTATCTTATACTTTTCAGTTTAACCAAATTGTCTCATTTGGTTGTTGTGATGACCAATAGATGTATGTCTACAGCAAATCTGCATGATTAAGAAACACAAACATAAATTACAAACCGTTATTTCTATTTTAATCAAAACTATCTTATGGACTTCCAGCTTTGGCTTAAGATATAGAAAAGCTGAACAGAGTGTTGCTGATTCACTACAATGAAAAGTCAAACAAAAGTCAAATAACACTACCATAACTATTCTTGAACATACCTGAGAGTCAAGGCCATAGGGAAACTAACTACTTGAACTCTAAGGGAAGACAGGAACCATCAAAAAGAGGTAGAACACAAGCACTGCTTTACCTAGGGCAGGGCAAAGGAGAAATCAGAGCCAATTGACAAGTGGTTGATATGAAATCAACTAAAATCGTTAACAAATTGCTAAAAGATGAGAGTGGGCTAAGGAGAAAATATAAACCCTTGAGACGGGAAGCACCTGGAAGTTTCACACCAATTCACGAGCTCTTATCCAAGGTAAGAACAGCAAAACCCGAGGGTACCCATAAAGATCCATTCTTGTTGAGGGAAGGATAAAAGGTTATAGGCTCCCACAAGAAAATTTTTTTTCTACCCCTGGGAAGAGGAGACACATAATCATGGGCAGAAATCATTGAAAAACACCTACTATATACAGGAAGGTGCAGAATTACTAGGGAAACACCAGTGTCTAGACAAAGAGATACAGGATCTACTTAATATTAAGTTAAATAACAATAAGAGAATCTAGGCCGGGTGCAGTGGCTCACACCTGTAATCCCAGCACTTTGGGAAGCCAAGGCAGGTGGATCACTGGAGGTCAGGAGTTGGAGACCAGCCTGGTCAACATGGCAAAACCTTGTCCCTACTAAAAATACAAAAATTAGCCAGGCATGGTGACCAATGCCTGTAATCCCAGCAACTTGGAACACCGAGGCAGGGAGAATCGCTTGAACCCGGGAGGCGGTTGCAGTGAGCCGAGATTGTGCCATGCACTCTAGCCTGGGCGACAGAGGGAGACTGTATCTCAAGAAAAAAGAAAGAAAGGAAAGAATAAGAGAAATTGACCTATCCTTTCACCCACATAAAGCAGTAAGCACTATGTCAAACAACCCCTATCTAGAAAAAGGCCTTTTCTGAGGTTCCAAGCAAAGGAAGCATACATCTCAGTCTCCCACCAAGTAAAAGGTAGCACCAGAAGAATTTGAAGCTAATTATGCATTAAAGCTAGCACTAACAAAAGCAAAATATATTGAGATTAACTGCTGATTCTATTGAGTCAGACCCCACTATGGTAAAAGCCCACTGGAAACAGAAGCATGCCCGTTTTCACACATAAATAAATTTACGTCAGTCTACATGTCTGTACAAGGTGTCACAGCTTCAACCAGAGATTATGAGACTCAAAAAAAGCAAGATTAAATAACTACTCTTAAAATATAATACAATCAACTAGAACCTGAAGTGGCCATTTGTTGAAACTATCAGACAAACATTTAAAATTACAATGATTAATATGACAAAGACTCCAGGGGAAAAGGTGATGGTGTGCATTAAAGACAGAGGAGTAGAGCAGAAATATGAATTCTATAAGAAACGGTGAAATTGAAATACCAGGAAAAAATGAGAAAGATGAAGTAGACCTCACAGGCTCATCAGTAGATTTAGTGCAGCTGAGGAAAGAGCATGTAAACTTCAAGAGAGATCTATATAACAGAACGCTAGATTCTGCAGATAAGTTAGATACTGCAGTGTCTTTCTGTGTCTGGATTATTTCACTTTGCATAATGTCCTCCAAGTTTGTCCACATTATCTCAACTGACAGAATTTTCTTCTTTTAAAATGCTGAGTATTTTCCATTATGTACATATATATATATATACACACACACACCAAAAATAATTTCACTTATAAAAGTAGATAGTAGGATGATGATTACAGAAGCTGGAGGCTGGTTTGGATGGGGAAAGGAAGGGAGTAGGGAACTACCTGTCAAAGAATACATATTTTCAGTTAGGTAGGAAGAATAATTTTGAGATTTAGTGCACAGTACAGTGATTATAGTAAATAATAATAATGTATTATACATTTCAAAATACATTTCAAATGACTCATCAACAAATGGTAAGTGAGATAATGGATATGTCCATTAGCCTAATTTAATGATTTCACATTGTCGGCATATGTCAAAACAACACATAGCACCTCATAAAGATATACAATAATTTTCCCCTAAAATATTAGTAATAAAATTAAAACCAAAAATATAAAATATATAAGCAAATAAAAGAAGTACTCCTTTGTCCACTGTTTTCTGTGGTTCTTAGCTACTTCTTTTGGGAGATTCTTCTTTTACTAAAAGAAAAACATATTTATGGAGATTAGCAGCAGGATTCTGTTTTTTTCTTGCACAAGTATATTTGTAGGGCTGACAATCAATTCAGGTCTCCAACAGCCTGTCTATTTTAATCCACAATATTGGCTCCTTTAACAGAGAATTTCTCTCAGAAACATGGTTGTTTCTATATCTATTTGATTCCAGTTTGCTCCATGAGCAAATAGTTTCACACACAATGATTTTTGAAAACTGCCTCTCACTATAGAAATATTTCAGGTAACTTGAGCTTATCAAGCTTCCTTGAAAATATAAGCCAGTATTTTCAAGTCAGAAAAGACTTGTTTTTCTGGAAGAGGAAAACTTAATTTACTTAGTCATTTTAACAAGAATTTTGAAAGCCATGCCATAGGTTATTTTCAGCATTGAAGCTAAATTGTCATTATACTTTCTTACAAAAATCACTTATGAATTTTATTTTTGTCTGAGAGAGTATGAGGAATAGTTGCACCTTACAATTCTGAATGTCTGCTCTCTATTCCAATTTATTCTCATTTGTGAACTTTTTAATTCTTATGGAGTCTCTCTCTCTCTCTCTCTCTCTCTCTCTCTCTCTCTCTCTCTCTTTCTCTCTCTGGTTCTTTGTTTAAAATAGTCAATTCAACCAAGGCACATCATAATAACCTGTCTCCTAATTAAACTACAACTCTACAACTTCATAGTACATAATATGTTTTCTAAATATTTTCAGGCGAAAAAGTGTCAAATGTTTTATCACAGACTGATATGAGTTGCTATTTTGCCATTGTTCTTGCCAACATTAACATATTTATACATGTATATGTTTATTTTTATTAAGATAGCTCCACTTCTATGTACCAATATTTGTCAGCTTGTGCTAAGTTATACTGTAATAATAAGTCAAAATATTACAATACAAAAGCATTACAAAAGTTTATTGCTTGCCCACAATGCATTTTTTTTTGTATGGCGTCTGATGGTGAGTTTATAATCCTTATGAGTGTTCTAGGTGTTCTGCTTCATATATTTACTAAATTTAAGGATACAGGCTAAAGGAGTATTCCGGATAGATGACATATGATTATGGCAGAGAGAAAAGAGCACTACACAGCAGTGTCTAAAGTTCCCCCTCCAAAGCTCCCTTTGTCATTTATACTCACACTGAATTGATCAAATGAGTGAAAGGGACAGGTGGTTTCAATTAATTGGATAAGGAGGCCACTGGCCTATGAAGACCTTTGGTCTTAATACTATGATGACTTGTAATTAATGACTTAGCTGTTTCTGTGCCACATCTTCATCTAAATATACATGTTAAAGGCTACACATATTTTAAAAAATAAAAATAAGAAGAGTGTAATGTGACACAATCCTTCACCAAAAAGAAATAATAATAGATAGCTTTCATCATTTATTTTCAGAAAAAGACAAATTATACGATCTTCAATAGGTTTTCAGAACCAGTGTATGAGGTTCTTATGCAGAATGTTCAAATACAATGTTACACACACACACACACACACACACACACACTATCTTAAAGAGCCTTTTTGAATAAAAGAAATCTTTAACATTGTATAGATTACAATACAACATATAGCAGGACTTGCTAACACCAAATCTGTTTGCTAGAGCTTGAAGAAGAAATTACTAAACTGACATGACCAGAGATTCCATATATTTCTCCATGATCTTGGATATAAAAAATGTACCCTACAGAACATAATAAAATTTGTTTACAAGCATTGGAAGGTAACATGCAGACGAAAATTAAAGGTAAGTTGTCTTTATCTTAAATGCCAATTTTATTACTCCATTGCCACATTCCTAGATTTAATATTTAAATATAAACACTTTTCACATGAAAAATGTTTCCTTTTACATGAAGTAGAAAATACATGTGAAAATATTAGAAATGGAAATATAAATGAGAAAATCAATCTTACATCTACTTCTGAAAATATTTAGAAAGCATCTTCATGCAGTACTAAAGCTTTGATTTGTATGCTGCTTTAATTAAACAGTATTATCTTCAGCATTATAATTTTTAAATCTAATGAATAAAAATATTTACTCAGGAACAAAGAGAAATAATGGAATCATCTTCACCATCATCAACATAATATTATACATCTAGTTAAATGTTTCTTCCTCCTCTAGATGGCGTAGTTAAAAGTGAATGTACACCTGGTTTTGCACAGAAGGAGCAGAGTGAGGACATCAACAATACAAGAATAGTGTTGATGAACTGCTGTGCCTGCAGTGTAATGCTCAACTTTTCTAGTTAGCCAAGGACAGCTTAAAAAGATAATTGTTAAGGTAAATTAAAATGTGGATACAAATCTAGGTTATTCTGTTACCTTCATACTATAATAGTAACATTTATCTTCTTATTAAAATTTATTTTAATAGTTGATCATTCAGCATTTGGCTAAACTGTATATTTGTTGAACGCCTATACAATTTCAACACACATCACTGCGTATTTTTAACTCGTATACATACACAGCTACTTTTGCTCTCATTACCTTTTTTAACCTCTAACTTCTTGTTAAATTGGCAAGAGTGCTTATGAGTAAGTCAGCCATATGCCACATCTGCTACTCCCTCACAAAGCTGCTGTCCTGTTTCATCCCTTACCACCCTTCTCTTTTCCCTTCCTGGTCTTGTCACACTCAGCCTCTTGCACTTGGTATAAAATGTGCTGTTCCTTGAGCTTTTGTGCTAAAATGTTCCTTCTGGCTGGAATACAACTGACATCCCCAGATATTTGCTTGGCTTTGTGCCTCAACCGCGTCAATCAGATTTCACTTTGCAAATGAGATTGACCCTAACAACCTATTTAAAACAAAAACTCTGGCCCCAAGCTCGTCCAATTCCCTTAATCCTCATCTTCATTTTTCATTTTTGTATTGCATTTATCACCTGCCAAGGTGCCATATATTGCACACATTTATTGTGTTTATTGTATATTCTTGCTGTCCTCCCCAAACCCTTCCAAAATAAATTCTTCAAGGATGGGGACCTTGGTCTGTTGTGTGCCTTATGCTTAGTAGTAGATTTTCATTAATTTTTTTTTTTTTTAGGAAAGAGTGAATCAGCTTTAAAATGGAGCTTTGAGCACCATTACATATGAAATGGTGATTATGCTACTCATAATTCATGTGGCCTAAAGGGCTTAATTCCCCATAGCACTTTTAAGCTCCAGGCAGAGCTCCTATAAATGTGCCAATAACGTAGTTTTTATAAACAAGAAATTGATGAATAAATAATTTCTTCAGTAAAAAGGAGGTGGCAAAAGGATTCTAACTAGCTAGGTTCTCCTCCTCCCTGCCCTGTAATTTAGTTAGTTAAATTACAATTTAATTTTAGTTAAATTATAACACGTTATAATAGTAGCTAAATGTAAAATGTTAAATTGTAACTAAAATGTTACAATTTAAGCATGTGATGTAATGGTCATGACTAAGTTATTTTTTAATTTACTTTATCTCAAGGCTTTTTTTTTTTTTGTTACAATGAACTCATTATGTGAATTCAACCCACGACTTTCACATTGAGGGAACAAAACCAAAATAAAAACAAAATAATCTCCCTTTTTTTACATTAGGGTTAAATGATATGAAAAGAATTCCTCTATAGATAATAGCCATGGTAAATTGATTTATGCTAATGATGGTATTAAAGATGTTTTCAAAATATTATAAAATGACTTACAGGACTTAGTTATCTCCTCTATGCATATCTGTCATTATAACTTTATAGAAAAAATGTGGGTCCATGTGCAAACCATCCACTTTCTACAATTTTAGATGCTGTTCTCTCTCAATAAATAAACTGTTTATTTTGTGACAAATCAACTTAGAAATGTAGCATCCATTTTTTATTATACGTAATATCTGTGTTCCCTACCTCCCCTCTCTTCCCACACACAGATTCACATGGGACAGGCATATTGTCTGCTGTGTTTCTTTCTGTGTCACCAAGGCCAAATGTCAAGCCAGCCATTATGTGTTAAATCAGAAACAGGATTAATCTTAAGAATTCCAGCATCACTTGTATCTAAGCATAGCAACTTCAAATCAATATTGTTTCCCTGAAATTATTTGTCAGCGCTTTATTAAGGAAGTGATATTATGTACAGTAGTACCTTCTGCTTTTGTAACTTATGAGCTTCATCATTCATGCATATTATTTAACTCTAATTATGCATATAATTAGGGTAACAGCCACCTCTTGGAACATTTTTGAGGTTTAAATGAGAAGAAGCTGGTAAGGCACCATGTAAGCAATAATTACTAGTTAGCACTTAAGCTAATTTGGGTAACTGCATGTAAAGTTTGAAGCAATTTTTTGAGGCTGCATCATGCAGACCAGAGCATAAAGTCTCTCTAGGCCAAACTAAAGCATCAGCAGGACTTGACATTGTCTACAGCAGTGAACCTTCCACTAAATAACTGCACCCATATGAGCAGACTTAGACCAAAACATAGAACACCAGCAGTGCTATGCTAATGTGAAGTTGCTGTGCTTAGATACAAATGATGCTTGAATTTAAAGATTAATATCATTTCTGATTTAACACATAATGTCTGGCTTGCCACTGGGCTCTGGTGACACAGAAAGAAACAAAGCAGACACTGTGCCTGTTGACTCCTCAATGAATTCTCTAATGACCACCACCCCAAAGATAGCTTCCTACCTGCTTGTTTTGCCTATTTTAGAAACAGAATTGTAAAATATGCACTTTTTGATGTCTGACTGCTTTCAATGAACATTGTTCATCATCTAGGATTGATTCTTTTTGCACATGGTGGTAGTTCATTTTTTGCTGTAATCTATTCCATTTTCTGATTATGTCATATTATATTTTGTCTCACAGTGTTGATTGAAATTTGTACTCTTTTCAATTTGGGTGCATCCTGCATTTCTACATGAAATAACTTTTGGAAAATATTGTAATGTTATTTTATAAGATGCACATTTATGCAGGATGAATAGATCATCTGTGTTTTCTAAAGATATTTTATAATAAACTCTCAAAGCAGTTCATGATTGTTCCCTTTGTTTCATATCTTCACCAACCCTTGCCATTTTATCTATCTATCTATCTATCTATCATCTATCTATCTATCTATCTATCTATCTATCTATCTATCTATCTATTTATTCATTGAGAGACAGGGTCTCTCACTCTGTCATCCAGGCTGGAGTGCAGTGGCACAATCATCGCTCACCGCAATCTTGAGCTGCTGGGCTCAAGTGATCCTCCCAATTCAGCCTCCCAAGTAGCTAGGACTAGAGTAGTGCTATTTTTTTTTTTTTAATGTAGAGACAGAGTCCCTCTCTACGATGCCTAGGCTGGTCTTGATCTCCTGGCCTCAAGTGTTCTAGCCTCCAATGTTCCTCCTGCCTGGACCTCTCACAGCATTGGCATCACAGGCATGAGCCACCACATTCAGCCCTCTGTATTTATTTTTTAAGTTATTCTGGTAAGTAGACAGTCATCTAGCATCATGGTATTAATTTGTATTTTCCTAATGTTAATAAATGTGAACATTTTGTTTTATTCATGTTTGTATATTTTTAAATAGGCTTTTTATTCTAGAACAGTTTTAGATATAGAGGATTATTACAATGATCATAAAAGAATAGCTGTATACCTAATTAATGAACTAATATTGATATATTATTATTAAAAGTGGTCCATACTTAATTCAGGTTCACTCAGGATTTTGTTATTTTGTATGTATGTGTGTATATATACTCAAGTATCCCAGTCAAGGTAGTACATTTAGTGATTATGTTTCATTAGGCTCTTCTTGGCTATACCAGTTCCTAAGATATTCATTGCGTTTTAGGACCTTACAATTTTAAAGATCGCTGGTCATGTGTTTTGGGAGTAGTCTGATGTCTTTCTTTTCTTTTTCTTTCTTTCTTTCTTTCTTTCTTTCTTTCTTTCTTTCTTTCTTTCTTTCTTTCTTTCTTTCTCTCTTTCTTTCTCTCTTTCTTTCTTTCTTTCTTTTTTCTTTCTTCTTTCTTTCTTTCCTTCTTCTTTCTTTCTTTCTTTTTCTTTTGTTTTTGTTTTTGTTTTGAGATGGGGTCTCGCTCTGCTGCCCAGGCTGGAGTGCAGTGTCACAATCATTGTTCACTGAAGTCTTGACCTTCCAGCTTCAAGCTATTCTCCCATCTCAGCCTCCAGAGTAGCTGCAAATACAGGCATGTGCCAACATGCCGAACCACTTTTTGTTTTTGTTTTGGAGAGAATAGAGTTTTGCCACGTTGCCTAGGGTGATGTTCAACAAGCGGTTATTATAGTCCTTTGAATTTAATCGTGGAATTGAAAGTTTCTTTTATGAGTCTTCTCTTATGAGTCAGTTACCAGGATACTGTGAGTATAGAATATAACTAATAAAGCACGAGTACAGAATTAAGGACTAGAGAAATTTACTCAAACAACTCCTTAGTTAGCTTTTCTCTACATTGTAATTATGCGATTTATTAGACCAATTCATATACCTAAAATTTCTCAAAAACTACAGTTTGAGCTACTCTCTAATTATCTGTTTTATTCTTCTGTGCAAATTGGCATCTTATAGAAATACTTTCCTAAATATTATCTAGATTCCAGAAGTTTTCTATAGCAGATAATATAATGCTGTAATGAATAATGCAAACCAATGAACAATCTTAAAGCTATTTCTACTTTATCCCTTGGCTAAAGATTTTTTTAATTACTCCTAAACATACTTAGATCAGGAATTGCATCCAATTTTAAATGTATTGGTGTAGACAGTGCATTGTTTGGAAATGAATGGCTTATATTCTTTATGCAATTTGTGACTACCTTAATAATTAGGCAAATAGGATAACAAACAAGTGTGATGTAATGGGGAATGGAGGAACAGAAAAAACATATTGAAAGAAAGTTTATTATTTTTTCTGAAAAAAAGAAATAACATTTTCTATTCCTTGAAAAGAATTGCAATAAGAGAAGTTGTAAGAAAAATGGGATATGTTCTAGAAAAGATGACCAAATATGTCATGAAAAGGGTAATGTGCAAGGAAAGTTATTGCTTTATTCTGCAATTACTAACAGAACTTTTATATTTCAAAACATGAAACAATAAGAAGAAAGACTAATTATTAAGCAAACTGTAGAATAATAGAATTTTAGTTTGTACAGTAATCTGCATATCAGTTTGCCTTAGCAAGAAGTACTAAATTTAAATTACCATTATTGCTCATGTGACTTCTTCAGTATTCATCCCACCTCTCAAACAAATTGAAATGCTAAAACATGATTGTAGATGCAGCTAGTACTTCTTGGCATTCGTATATATATATATTAGAAAGTGATGAATTAAGTATTATAATTTTCATTGTCTTTAGAGAAAACAATTCAGAATTAGGGAAAAAGTAAAAACCTCAAACTAGCTTTGAAAACCATTTACCTCCTCATCTTCTTGTTATTATAAAATACAGACAAAGTATTTGGATTTTAACAAAAAGGAAGGCCTCATTTAAAATAGAATCATGCTGCCTAAATTGTGTTAAAAATAATGATAATTCCTATTATCTATATTATGAGATATTTAAAATCACAATCCTCAACACATTACTTTGAAATTTATTCATTTTTTATTGCATTTTAGATTTTGGGGTACATGTGAAGAACATGCAAGATTGTTGCATAGGTACACACATGGCAGTGTCATTTGCTGCCTTCCTCCCCATCGCCTATATCTGACATTTCATTTGTAAACTCACTTTATGAAGGTGTGGTTGAGATGCAAAAACTGTACATATTTAATATGCATAACTTGATGAGTTTGGAAATAAATACACACCCATGAAATTATCAGCACAGTCACAGCCATAAATATGTCTATCCCCTCCAAAAGTTTCCTCCCACTTTTTATTTCTATTTATTTATTAGTAGTATGAACACTTAGTGTAAGATCTACTCACTTAGCTAATTAAGTACTCATTAAAGTATTGTTAAGTATGACACTAGGCTATACAGTAGATCTCCAGAATGTATCCATCTCAAATAACTGAGACTGAACCCTTTTAGAACATCCTGGCTGCTATTTGGATCCTTACACTTGATACAGCTGCTCTATGTCAAATAATTTCTCTTACTGTTGTAAATTCCAAAGTGTTTATAGTTCGTAACAAATGTTTACAACCATTTAAAATAAACATGGGAACAACAAACAGTGTAAGCCCAAACAATTTCTCTAGTTTTAATGCAATGCTGTTTATTTCAATTTAGTTAATACATAAACTATTAGCTATAAAATTTTGGCTACGTTGCACCAAACTTTCTAAAATATATATATATATATGCTGCAGTAATAGGATTGTGAACACTTATTTCATACAATAATTTTTTCATCTAAAAAATATGTTATTTACTCTTTATACCTTAATCTCTCTTCTCTTTTCCCTCAGCTCTTATTCTTTTTGTATGTATTTCTTCTTTATTTTCCTTAATTATTGCTTATCTCTGTTTTTCTTCCTCTATGTTGCTTGTGAAACTCTTTGTATTAGCCCTTCTTTCTTATCTATTAATGAAGCAATATAATCTTTCTAAGTAAATCTTGGATAAGCACAAATTTTCTTCCTAGAGACCATGTTCATATTATAAAAACACCAAACAATACACATGTGAATGTGGCCTGGGCAAGGCTTCTCAATACCATCACTGGCAAAGGACTGGTTTGATTTATTTTAATCCATGGCTGCCAGATTTTTTTTTTAGATGTTTGAAGCCATGTCTTGGGGGATCATTTCTTTTTATTATTATTATTATACTTTAAGTTCTGTGGTAAGTGTGCAGATCTTGCAGGTTTGTTACATAGGTATACAAGTGCCATGGTGGTGGTTCACTGCATCCATTGCCCCGTCATCTACATTAGGTATTTCTCCTAATGCTATCCTTTCCAATCCCCCCACCACCTGCTATTTCTCCCTTAGCACCCCCAGGCCCCGGTGTGTAAAGGTCCCCTCCCTGTGTCTGTGTGTTCCCATTGTTCAACACCCACTTATGAGTGAGAACATGTGGTGTTTGGTTTTCTGTTCTTGTGTCAGTTTGCTGAGAATGATGGTCTCCAGTTGCATCAATGTCCCTGCAAAGGACATGAACTCGTCCTTTTTTATGACTGCATAGTATTCCCTGGTGTAAATGTGCCACATCTTCTTTATCCAGTCTATCACTGATGGGCATTTGGGCTGGTTCCAAGTCTTTGCTATATAAACAGTGCTGCAATAATCATAGGTGTGCATATGTCCTTATAATAGAATGACTTATAATCCTTTGGGTATGTACCCAGTAATGGGATTGCTGGGTCAAATGGTATTTTATTTCTAGATCCTTGAGGAATTGCCACACTGTCTTCCACAATGATTGAAGTAACTTACACTCCCACCAACAGTGTAGAAACCTATTTCTCCACATCCTCTCCAGCATCTGTTGTCTCCTGATTTTTAAATGATTAGCATTCTAACTCATAGGAGGTGGTATCTCAATGTGGTTTTGATTTGCATTTATCTAATGATTTTTTAAAATAAAATACAATTACAAAAATTAATAAAATATGAAGTGAGGAAAAAATCATAAAATATAAGTTTCACTATGAAAGTGGAAACCATCATTCTCAGCAAACTAACACAGGAACAGAAAAGCAAACACTGCATGTTCTCACTCATAAGTGGGAGTTGAACAATGAGAACACATGGACACAGGGAGGAAACATCACACACTGGGGCCTGTCGAGGGCTGGGAGGCAAGGGGAGGGATAGCATTAGGACAAATACCTAATGCATACAGGGCTTAAAATCTAGATGATGGATTGATGAGTATAGCAAACCATCATGGCACATGTATACCTATGTAACAAACCTGCACATTCAGCACATATATCCCAGAACTTAAAGTATAATAAAAAATAGTAGGTTCAATAAACATAAATTATTCTCCCAAACTGCTATGTCACTACACCCTTATTCTCACTTTCTGTACCTACATGTTTTACCTGGTAACTAGGAGCTCATACTGGCCCTAGTAACACAGTGGTTTCAGTAACACTGAGCTGGAAACATGTCAGAGGACTACCTGATGGTCTGGTTTAGGCTCAATGAGAAGATGAGAACTAAAGATGTCCTTTTTTCTTAGCTACCAAAGTGTATTAGGGAGGATTTATTCCAGGATTCAGGGAGTAAAAGCATAGAAGATTATTAACCACTGCTAGGCAATAGAATGAAGTTCTCTTTCTAAGACTAAAAGAAAATAATATTTCAATAAAATATTAAATTGTCATTTTAAGATGATTTACCTTTTACTAAAATATGTGTAAATTAACCAATGAATCACGTCTCAATAATTAGATCTTGTACATAAAAGTTAGGCTATCCTGTAAACAGCTGAAAAAGTAGCTACTGTGCTAAAAAACACACTAAAGGAAGAGTTTATTTTATAAACTCTTATAGTAGATAACTATATTGTTTTAAGGTTATAATACAAGAAGAAATTTTAAAAGCAAAAACAAAAATAATGACATTTTCAGTGGTGGCAACAAGAAAATTTGAATAGCAAGCATCTATTTAAAAGCCATGAAACCAATTATTTTCAATATTGGCAACTAATCAGCATAACCTAGAGAGCATTTTTAAAATCCCCCAATTCCTATGTTTGTTGGCCACATAGATGTCTTCTTTAGAAAAGTGTCTGTTCATGTCCTTCACCCACTTTTGAATAGATTTGTTTTTTTCTTGTAAATCTGCTTTAGTTTTTTGTAGATTCTGGATATTAGCCCTTTGTCAGATGAGTAGATTGCAAACATTTTTCCCCATTCTGTTGGTTGCCAGTTCACTCTACTGATTGTTTCTTTCGCTGTGTAGAAGTTCTTAAGTTAAATTAGATCCCATTTGTCTATTTTGGCTTTTGTTGCTGTTGCTTTTGGTGTTTTAGCCATGAAGTCCTTGCCTGTGCCTGTGTCCTGAATGGTGTTGCCTAGGTTTTCTTCTAGGGTTTTTATGTTAGTTCTTATGTTTAAATCTTTAATCCATCTGAAGTTAATTTTTGTATAAGGTGTAAAGAAGGAGTCCAGTTTCATCTTCCTGCATATGCAACAATCCTGCAGGATGCAAGATGTGCGCATATACCCCAGAGTCCAAAGTACAATTTAAAAAAAAACAAAAAAACGCTGGTTAAATGCAAATGTATCCCATGGCAAGTTTTTGATAAAAAGAAAAAAAAAATCCCCAGTTCCTGCTACCTTACCACCTAAGAAACTGATTTAGTTGCTTTGGTCCAAGGCCTCAGTATTTTTTCTTTTTTTAGACATAATCTCTCCCTGTTGCCCAGGCTGGAGTGCAATGGTGCAATCTTGGCTCACTGCAACCTCCATCTCCCCGGTTCAAGCGATTCTCCTGTCTCAGCCTGCCAAGTATTGGGATTACAGGCGCCCACCACCAGGCCCAGCTAATTTTGTTTTGTTTTTGTATTTTTAGTAGAGACAGGGTTTCACCACGTTGGTCAGGCTGGTCTCGAACTTCTGACCTCAGGTGATCTGCCCGCTTCGGCATTCCAAAGTGCTGGGATTATAGGCGTGAGCCACCACTCCCAGTGGTCTCAGTATTTTTATAGCCTTCTGAGTGATATTAATCTGCTGTCTGGTTTCAAAAGCATCACACTAGATAAGTTCTTCCAAAATCTGTCATTCATCTCACCATCCTGTGTCATATAGTATATATGTTATATGATCTTACTTACACGTGTGTATAATATTCATGTATGTGCATAGACACACACACACATATGAACCACAGCCATGTAACAGATATTCAATCAGTGATTCATTGATTCAATGACTGACTCACTTTTATTATCCTCCTTTAAAATTCCATAAACTTTCAATAATTGGTAATGACAAAACCATGTTCTTATACTAGAACAAAAAAGAATTTAAATAGCTCCTTAGAATTTACAAAGTCTACATAAACATTGATCTTATTTATTTGATTTGAAATTCAATTCTAATAGTGGATTAATAGTGCTTCTTCATTTAAAAATATTATGTCTAATAATTTTGTATTACATAATTTGCTCTTTAAATACCCTTTTTATGCATAGGGTAGTCATGTAAAATATATAGGTTAAATAAGACAAAACACTGTGCAAAAATTAAAGGAGAAATGGGAGTAAAAGGAAAACAAAATGACTTCATTCATGTTTTAAAATTAGTAATGACACCATTATTCTTTGGTGCCACTTAGTAGATTATTTTTTCTTATTCATTTTATATATTAGTGTGCATTTTCCAAGCTTTAGTATGTCTTAGCAAGATAATTTCCAGCCAAGGGCAGAGATGGAGAAAAACATACCATAGGGTGATTTGAAGGACTTTTAATTTGAGGGCTTAATGGAGTAGAAAAAAAACATCCCAAGGCAAAAAGAAAAAAATTGCATTGGATAAACCTTTGCTTTGTCTACTGAGAGCTGACAAAGAGGCATGTGACCACATTTTTGGCACAATAATTATACTCTGTATGGCAGAAGTGTATTAGAGAAGATGGCAAGTGTTTCCATCAGAATGTCTGCTAAATAGTCAGTATATCTTAAAACAGATTGTTTAGTTATTTACCAATACTAAAATAGTAATGATGGATTCAATGATGCATTCCAACAAAATCATTAATGTGTATTTTTTTATCCATGAATATAGGTAGTTGCATATACATAATACTCTTAAAGTTTCCAGATTTTATATAACATGTAATCCTCCCTGGTATGCTACCTTAAAACTGGAAGCAGTGTTAATTACATTGATATTTGAACTTTTTGAACTCCTGCTAATTATAGTATTTGAAAAAATACTTTTGACATATTCCCATTTGCTTCCAACCCCTATTCTCAAATATCCTTTGCAGCAGAACTTTAATTTCACTTTGCTAATTCTCTGTACTCAGAAACCTAATGATATCTTATTGTATCTTAGTCACCACCTTTAGCATGTGAATCTTATTTAACATCTAGATGGTTTGGAGACTTATCTGATTATTTAAAATTGTTTAAGAAAGAAAGAAAATCAGGCATTCTCATTTAAATTCCTCACACTTTTGGCTTACTATTTCAAAACCATTTTAAAATACATTCAAAACTTTATGTTGGAAATGTGAAAAAGATACCATCCACTTAAGATGGAATTCATGATTTATTTTCATTGTTATTGATGTGAAAGAAAAAACAAAACAAAGCTCCTATTTGTAACATTTGTCAGCTTTTGTGCTGTAAATATTTCCATCATGACCCATTATAAACTACCAAACTGATGTTGACTGTTCTGCAAAGTTACAGAAATTTGGAAATTGAATCTTATAAATCACACATTAGCTCCAGCACACCACTCTGCAACCACGGTTTATTCCTTTACACAAACATTTTTTGAATGTCTCTTACATTCAGATATCTAATAAATGGAAATTTATCTGTTGTGATAAAATATGGCTATTCTCTCCAGGACATATGCAGGGCATTTGACATTCAGAGAAGATCCTCGACCCTGCTTTTTTTTTTTTTTCAGTCTGGCTCAGTTGCGTAGGCTAGAGTGCAATGGCACAATCTCGGGTCACTGCCACCTCTGCCTCCTGGGTTCAAATGATTCCCCTGCCTCAGCCTCCTGAGTAGCTGGGATTACAGGCACCTGTCGTCATGCCTGGCCAATTTTTGTATTTTTGTAGAGATGAGGTTTTTCCATGTTGGCCAGGTTGGTCTCGAACTCCTGACCTCACGTGATCTGCCACTTTCATCTCCCAAAATGCTGGGATTACAGGCATGAGCCACCATGCCTGGCTACAAATTTCATTTCATACATGAAATGCATGTGTTTTATTTTACAATAATTAGTGTATATATTATATTGTATTATTGTAATTTAGTGATAATTATTTTAATTACACTAAAAAATTACAGCTCACAGGCTACACTCTGTTTTCTTGTTTTAAGTTTTATTCTTCAGTAAAAATTCCAAATCGCTACATAGGATAATAGAATAAAATTACCTGAATTTGATTGCTTTATCTTTATAGCCACTGTGCCATTATAATTTGCTTCTAATGCATTGTCTAAATGTAGAAATATGTAGTATAGGTTGGAAATATGAACCTCTTGAAGCAAGTTCATAGAATTCTAAAATCATCAGGATCTTCCTACTCAAAAAACAAACACAGGTATCTGAGGATTAATAGACAGAGGTCGACTGAATAATTAGAATTTCCATTAATTAAGTTCCAGGGAGAAGGCAATGTTCATTAAAGGACAGGTAATAAAGCAGTGCTAATATACACTATTAAAATCAAACAGATTTTGAGAAAACACATTTCATTTGAATTTCCCTAACCAATCTCCCATATTCTTGGAAAATGAGATGTCATATTTTCTTTACCTTACTGTGCCAATTACCAATTTATTGCCTCTAAACTCAAAATCCACCATTCCTTGACTCCTCTGTGCCAATGGAGCTGGACCCTGCAAATGTTGCCACTTGTCAGATAGCCTGACCCTAGGGAGACACAGGAGGAAGAAAGGGTTTCTCTTCCTCATCCCACTGCAGCCCTTTCATCAGGTGTCTGCAAATTGGGCGGTTTTTTTTTTTTTTTCAGCAGTGTACTGAACAGCTTCTCCTGGTATATATTTTTTGGGTGGCTGTGGCTTCACAGCAGAGTGGGAGTGGGGCAGGGCACTCATGAATAGTTTCTCATTTCACACACACTCCCGTTGGATGGGCTTGTAGTGGGCTGCTGCCGGTGAGGCGCCTGCCTTTGGATGGGTCCTCCAGCATCCACATAGGTAGCTTTGCATGTGCTCTTTGGTGTCAGCAGCCTGCCTGCATGGGCAGCCGGGAAAACAGACAGGCTCCTGTGCTGAAGTGGTTGGGTCCCGGGCAAGGCTCCACCTTCTGGCTGGGTTGCCAGTCCTGCAGAAAGAGTGGGGACTTGTGTCTCTTTAGAGGCCCTTGGCTGCCCATGGTCCAATCAGCAAGTACTTCCTGCTCTCTGATGTCTTTAAAAGTCCCAGGCTCAGTCAGAGCAGGGCAGAGGATGGAGAGAATGAAGAGATGATGGGAAGACCAGCTGCAGAGAGGAACTACCCTCTCTGTTGAAGCTTCAGAAACCTACAGAGAAGTTGGGATGACTAGTAGCAGAGAGAAGCTATCCTCTCCAGGGCCTCCACTCTACTGAGAGATTAACACTCAATAGGGCAACTTGCATACAAGAGAGGAGCTACCCACTGCTGGTCTCTGAGCTGTTCTAACACTTAATAAAGCTCATCTTCCTCTTGCTCACACTTCACTTGTCTGCATACCTCATTCTTCCTGGATGCAGGACAAAAACTCAGGCAAAGCTCCATGAGCCACAGAGGTTTCTAGACAGAAAATGGACACCCCAAAGCTCCCATAGCACTATTGCATATTGTGACTGATTTTCATTATATTACAGATTATAGAAAAATATTTTTACTTGTTATATTCTACCATAGTGGCTGTAATTATTAATAGTTTCAAAAGCAAAATCTTTCAGTTTCACAACTGTTAATAGTTAATGCCGCATCTGCCATTTCTAGCATGGATGTGCTTCTTTCCAGGGGCTAAGCTCTCTGGGATTTTCAGTCCTTTGATAACAGCCTAGTCCTCTTTCTCTCCCTTATGCTCACTTAGCCAATCTTAGGGAGAAAAGTTGCTTTAAGGGCTTTACTGATTCTCCAGCAGGGACTCACCAGTCTCATTCAGATCTTTCTTGCTGTGGTCAAACTTAGGGGCCAAGGTTCAATAAGGCCCACCAAGGACAGGTTGTCACAGGGCATCTAGACAATAGATGCCTGTCAGTAGTGGCCCTCAGCTGGCTGAGAACCTCAATACCATCATCATAGCATGAAGGATGACCCCCCAGGTAGGGCCAGCACTCCATACTTCTGGCAGAAGGTAGCAAATAAAGGTTCCTCTCTCTCCCGTATCTGCAGATATTATAGACAGCTAGGATTCCCCATGGTAAATCCATATCTAATTGAAAGTCAAATAACAAAGAGAGATATCCTATTAATACAAGTTATCTCATTAACAATATATATCCTATAAATAAAGTTATCTCATCAACAATCCCAAAACTTTATTATTAATACAGAAAATTAAAACAGCTTTCTGTTGATTAGCATCTCTCAGGATCCCATAAATATATACAATTATTATATGTCAACACAAAATAATAGAAAATAATTATTTTTAAATATGTAAAAATTTAAATGTAGTTAAAACTTTTTGTAGCTACTACATATATATAAGTATTCAGTAGCTACAAAAGTTCACACAAAACAAACTTAGTCAGAAATAATTTCCAAAGAAAAAGAATTAGTTGATAATCATTAAAGGTTTATTTATTCAGTAAGCTATAACAAATTCAAATTTTTATCCCTAATGATATTAACATAATAATAGAAACAATATTGAAAAATCTGTAAGAAATAACAGACAAATCTATAATCATAGAAGGAGATTTCAGCAACTGCTAGATAAGGTAGAAACAAAAGTAAGTAAGGTTGCAAAAGGTGAGTAGAATGATTAAAAATTTAACAAGCTACAGAATACACATTTTTTTCTATTACACACTTAACATTCAAAAAATGGACCCCATGCTAGATCATAAAGAAAATTCTACCTAGTCCATGATTAAAATTTGCAACAATGTTTAGGAGATAATATTTGCTTGGTTACCTTCCAGTCTCTCCAATACACACACACACACACACACACACACACACACACACACACACACACAGTGAGAGTGAGAGAGAGAGAGACAGAGAGAAAGTGGTTCTAAAGTTGGTGGTGTCTTTGAAACTATCAATTTCTCATCTTCTAAAAATTCAATCCATTCTGTTATTTATTGGTGGCACTACTCTAGTATAGAATAATTACTATAAGAAAAAGAAAATCATATAGACCAATGCTAAGACTTAAGATAGGAATGATAACAGACATCACAGAGGCCTAGAAGTTCATTATTATTCACTTCAGCTGTACAGAACCCAGCTGTGATCTTGTTAATTCTCTGAGACCAATGCCCCAGGCATTTATAGCATCTCTGAAAACTTCCCCACAACCACACTTCAAATCTACTGTTGCCTGAAACTGCCAAGTGTTTTGCTTTAAAGATTCTAGTGATTTCAAAATTACCTCCATTAGAAAGGGAGTAATTGGTAAAATTCCCTTAGGGTAGTGGCTGGTAAAAAACTGTCACTTGTAATAGCAGAAAATTTCACAAA
The DNA here is from genome assembly GCA_004027715.1 of Plecturocebus donacophilus. NCBI lineage: Eukaryota > Metazoa > Chordata > Mammalia > Primates > Pitheciidae > Plecturocebus > Plecturocebus donacophilus. The sequence continues at coordinate 113,244 of PVKP010001263.1, forward strand.
AATGCCAATAAATTTTCTGATTGATGGAACTGAGATACAACTGAAGTTTAATGTCTAAGAATGCTGATAACTGGATGAAAAAAGCCAGTGCACAAGCACCTACACATGTATGTACGTCAAAGAAAAACCATACTTGAAAGCAATTTGTCAGCTTTCTAAGTTACACGTCACATATTAGATATTGAATTCTGGCATCATGATATCAACACCTGTGTTGGAACACTTATTGCTCTCCAGGTTATTTTTGTTACCTATCAGTAAACATGACTCTTCCAAAAACTGATACATCTACTTTCAACATTACAAAAAGAAAGGAGTTTTCAATAATTAGGGCCAAAAATATGGACATTATCAAATGTAAAGAATGCCTCCACAAAAGATGCCTCAAAAAAAATAAAAAACTGAGTATATACCATAAACAATTCAACAACTTGTACTTTTAAAAAGCACATGTGTAAAAACACCATATGCCACTAAAAAAGTATCTAGAGCAAAATGGACACTAAATTTTGGTTGTATTTAGTATTCTGTTTCAAATATCTAATAACATATTGATAGTTACCTTTTAAGATCTGTGATACAATATTATTCTTACTTGTAATTTTAATTGCCTTGCCTTGTTTTATATCCTGTGATTTTTAAAAGCACTTATACAACAGTATTAGGACAGTATATTAACATTTAACTTTGTATTATAAGCATAACCTAGAAGTGTAAATAAATTAGATTTTCTGCCAAGATCTTATAAATAATATTGACATCAGCAGATAAAGTAGCACATGTTTGTTCCTGGCATATAGTAGGCTTTCAAATAATATATTTAAATTAAATTTTATTTTCTATAATAAAAGTAAAACTCATAATTCTAGGAAGAGTGGCAGCATTACACCTTTTTCCCCAAAGATTTGCTCATTATTCTTCTAAAACTAGTTCTTGATATCCCCCTTATTTGGCAGTTCTGTTGTCAATAACACAAATTGCCTCACTCTGAATCCCTGTCTTACAATAAAGCAAATCAAGAAGCAGTGTAACTTATCAAGTTGACATTTTCAACATAACTGTCAGTATTTTCTAAAGAAAGGTAATTCTGAAACCTTTTTGTAAATGAATAACCTTTCCTTAGATAAAAGCAATAGAGCAGTCTCTTTAGAATTCCACTACTACATTTTTTTAATACAAGGTAGCATCACATTTTCTCATTCTTTATTTTTAATTATTTTACTCATTTTTTTTTTAATTTGTAAAGAAAGGGATTTAATTGACTCACAGTTTTACATGGCTGGGAGGCCTCACAATTATGGTGGAAGACAAAGGAGGAGCAAAGTTACATCTTACATGGCAGCAAGCAAGAGTGTGTCCAGGGGAACTCCTCTTTATAAAATCTTTGGATCTTGTGAGACTTATTACCTACATGAGAATAATACAGGAAAGATCTGCCCCCCATGATTCATTTACCTCCCACTGGGTCCCTCACACAACACATGAGAAATATGGGAGCTACAATTCAGGATGAAATTTGGGTGAGGACACAGCCAAACCATATCAATTACTAATTACTCATCTTTATTTTAATTAATATAATCATATCATTTTCCATTCTTTTTTCTTGTGATACTTTATCAAGACAAACATATTCTATTCACAGACATTTCACTACATCAGTCTTTTGCAATATAGTGGACTCAGTTGTCACTTCTCAGATGCTTGGGTACCAGGCAGGGGACCAAAAAGCCTGAATGACTATCAAGTACTTCACAAGTACTTGTGTTAATGTCCTGAATATTTCTTAGAGGTGTTGTCACCTTTAATGTGTACCATACAACAGAAAGTAAGACCTAGGCTGGTAAATGTCACTTTTCTTATTCAAATTATTTATTCCAAGTGGATTAATACTGAGAGTGTTTTAGAGCTCTACAATATAACAATGACTAATAATGATATGTAAAATGAGAATGAAAAAATATTAGCCATATTAAAATAATTTAGATTAATCTAACTGTAATGTTTGAATAAAAAGCATTTTAAGAGATAATGCTGTATATATGCATTTATGGAAAAGTGAAGCAAACAAACCAACAAATGAAAACAAAGAAACATGATCTTTAGTGTTAAAATGAGGAAATTGCCAAGGGAGGGGTGAAACGATAATGACTAAGAGAATGCATACGGTGGCTTTCTAGGAAACAGGTCATATTCTATTTCTTGATCTGGGAACTGATTATATCAATGTGTTTTATCTGTGAAAATGTCTTTTAACCCATTGTAAAAGAATATAAGTCTCTGCTTACAACACAGAAAGCCTTCCAGAGAAAGTTTCATGGAAAGAAAATATTCAGACATAGTAAAGATTAGATGGCAAATCAATTTGAAAAGATTAGTGAAAAATGATATAAAAACTTCAGAGATTGTTTTTAGAAATACAAATTAGCACTAACAGTGGAAAAAATATATCACATATACCTTATATGGATGGAAAAATACCAAAAACTTGACATATATAATTTTAATATTCTAATGAAAATATTAGCTTATTTGTAAAACAATAAAAAAATGAAAAAAATCTGAATAGCATCTATAAATCTGTGATTAAAATTTAAAAAGAGTTACAGTGGTGTTTTTTTTGTTTGTTTGTTTTTTGGGGGGGTGGTGGTATTGGCATTTATATTAAATAGAATGAGACCAAAGGAAAGATTTGAAATGTGAGCATTACTTGTTCTGGGTTGTGACTGTGGAGAAGTGTATTTCCAAAAAGTTAAAAACTTAAGAAGAGCTTTGCTATTTAATGTATGGTAATAGTATTTCACTACTATGTTTGCATATAAAAAGTTAAGAGAGCTTCTAGTCAAATTGGCTTTAAATATGCAAACCACTAATTTTGAGATGAAAATAGTTTTGCTACAGAAAAATGAGTTACCGAAGTGGAAGAGGGAAGAAGGTCCTTAACAAAAAGGGAGTGCCATAGTAGAGAGATTTGAAAGATTTGATAGATAGATAGAATTCAAAGAAATATAGGAAAAAGAGAAAAGAAAGAATAAAAGAAAGAACAAAAAAGGAAGAAAGAAAAAGAAAGGAAAGAAAGAAAGAAAGAAAAAGGGAGAGAGGCAGGGAAGGAAGGAAGGAAAGAAGGAAGGGAGGAAGAAAGGAAGGAAAGAAAGCAAAGTATGGAAAAGAGAGGAGAAAGCCAGGGAGAGGGTAGAAACAGATAGAGAAATATAATGGAATTAAAGTATATGTATAGAGAAATAAATATGGTAAACTGCTATGAAAACACTCTGGACAAGAATACAGAATAAAAAGCCATGTTGGATGCAGGAAAACAGGGAGCTTCAAATGCCAACAACTTGACATGTTGTTCTGGGCTGTGATTATGGAGATGTGTGTTTGCAAAAAATTAAAAATTTATGAAAAGCTTTGCACTTTAATTTATGGTAATAGTATTTCACTACTATGTTTTCATTTAAAAAGTCACAGAGAGCTTATAGTCAAATTGGCTTTAAATAAGTGAACCACTAACTTTGAGACAAAAATGGGAGCTTCTAGCTGTTTTCTGTGTGTGTGTTTTTTGTTGTTGTTGTTGTTGTTGCTATTCTTTTGTTTTCTATAGCAAAATAAAGTTAGTGAAAGTATAGGTGACAAAGATACAGAAAGCAATACCATAGGATCTGCATACACATACGGGGGATTATGAGAGGATTTTACTCAATGATCCAGAGGGAATGATTGGTGGGAAATGATGAAGACTCTCAGAAAACATGCTAACCTCCAAAATGGAGGAATAAAAATGTATTAGATTTAGAATGCCTGGTAATACTATCTTTTTTTAAAAACTATTTTTTATTGTACTTTAGGTTCTGGGTTACACGAGCAGATAATTATTTCTTCAAAACTATAAACATGATGTGAACATTTATTATTACTTTTGAATGGCATTTATTTAAAGAAAGTAAGTTTATGTTTTTAAACTTAGTTTCTAAGTTTCAGACACTAGCTAGAGAAACATTCAGTATGCAATTAGGCATTTAAGAAAGCTAAATTTATTTTTCTGGTTACTGCAATGGCTTTATTATATATAGTTTAACATTTATTTTTTATGAGAAATGTTATCATTTTGGAAAAGTTCTCAGATTGCTAAGAGCCAAATACTTAATTTGGACTATCATTTAAATTTTTTGCAAAAATGGAACATTTTGTGGTTGTTGTAAATGCTGTGGCCATAATTAAGTACACAAACCAAAAAAAAAAGAATTAAGCAAATAATCGCATTTCCTCTGCAGTCATTGATATTGGAATGACTATTTCTTGCCAAAATCTCTCTATTTCTGTTACTTTTGTTGTCCTAATGGTTTTTATTTAGTAGTTGAATAGTTAGGTTCTTGACAGTGAAAGTATTAACAGAGGCCTTTACATCTGGAAAGAAATAAGAGTAAATGACTAAGTTATACCAATTACAATTAACTCCAAATTTACCGTAGAAAAAGGCAGAATACAGACCACATTTTTATAAGTATTGGACAGAAATAGTTCATTTACTTACATTTTTTCCTACTATAAAAATGTCAGAAAAAGCATTTCTGAGGTTTTCTATTTAACACCACATAATAGGAATGCATTTAACATATTTTTTCTGTTCCTTACTGTAGTTGTCATCTTAACAGTGGAAGACATCATCTCTTACAGAAAAAGGTAGGTAATCATTTACTCTTTGCGGAAAACCAGTGGAAGATTTTTTTAAAAGATATATTACTGCCAAAATCATATAGTTTTAGCAGTGGCAACATATGTTTGGTTCTTCTTTCTTTGGAAATAGAAATTTCCAATGTCATTTCCTCAAGCCTATGTTATTAAACATAGCTTTGAACCTCTCCGTTCCTTCTTTGAAGATTGAAAGCCCTGAACATAAAAGTACCCTGCTGTGTTCTTCATTAGAATAATGTGTTCCATTTTATGAACACAAGTCAGCTTTTGACCCATAGTTTCACAGACTTTCTCCAGATTCTTTGATATCTTTCTGCTCCACTAAGAGCTCCTCTCCGTCTTTCCTATAGGACTTGAAACTCTGCTTTTAAACATGACTTTATAACTATAATTTGTTATCTTTTCAATAAATTTTATTCTAGGGATGCCACTTCTGAAATGGTGGTATGAGAATCTTCATGGACACTTTCCCTAGTAAAACTACCATAACCAGTGAAAATTACAAAAATGCCCAATCATTTGAAACTGATAAAAATTGTCATAAGGGAATACAGAAATGAATAAACATTTATTTAAGAAAATCTACCAAATCTCAGCAAAGGTACGTGGAGAAAAAGCCAGTACATGAGGCTTTTTCTTCCCCAGCTCCTAACCTAAGGATATGTTAGGATAAACAGCTTTCCAACATTTCTCATCTCCTCAGCTCTACCTTATGGATGATCTACTCTAGGCAAGTGGTCAGAAACTTTCTTATTCTAGCCAGCCCCCAACTATAGGGTTGGAGTTGTAACTCAGGCGTGGCAACCTAAGAATACTGGGCCTCAATTATTTTCACACTGCCTCAGTCACAGGGTGGATATTCCATGCTGAGAGAGGGAGGCTGAAAATACTAGAAATTACTACTCTTTCCTAGAACCTGACTGTAGAGCAGGAATGTCACTTCAAGAGAAGCCATTGACTTTTGTCCCGTCCCCTAGTCCCAGAGCAAAGACTCAGAGGTTCTGCCCAAAGGGAAAAGAATTCCACAAGAAAACTCCAAAGTATGGGCTAAGGTAAATAAATTTATTCAGAAGAGATTATAGGTGAGTTCAACCTAAAAGGCACATTTGAAAACGAGATTTTGATCATCAGCAATTAAGAGAAGAATAATAGCTACCTGATGCAAAAAATGAAATGGTGAATCAGCTGAAAGTTTAACACAGAAACCAAAAAAATAAACAGGTAAAGAGAGCTCTCCCAAGGTCAGAATAACCCTTAAATACCGGCTTCATATGATACTACTGTAAAAGGTTCCAAATGTATGCTCAGAGCAATAGCAAACAATTAGTAGAGTTTAATGTCTAGGCATAATACCATAAAGACAGACCAGCTTGAAACACAGAAAGGCAAACGGGAAAGTATAGTCAAATATAACTCATTGAAATCCACTCTAATTCCCATGGGGTGAGGGAGAGGAAGAACTCTGCTTATGCTCACACTTAACCATCTGAGGAGTAGTCTGTCACTGGAATAGTCACACAAGTTAGGATGCAAGTAAACAAGCAAACAACAAACTAGGGAGGGGGTGAAAATCAGTTTCCAGAGTTGCTACACTTAATTATTTATAATGTTTAGTTTTCAACAATAAAATAAAAGGCATGCAAAAAAGCAAGAAATTGTGACTCATTTACCTAAAAAAAGCAGGTAAACAAAAATTGCCTTTAGGGGGCCCACATGACAGACTTCACAGACAAAGACTTCAAAAGAGCTATTGTAAGTATGTTCAAAGAAATTTAAAGGTGCTTAAAAATAAAGAAACGTATGAGGATTATGACTCAACAGAGAATGTTAATAGAGAGATACAAATTATAAAGAAAAAAGCAAAAGAAAATTCTGGAGTTGAAAGGTACAACAACCAAAATGAAAAGTTTACTAAAGGATCTAAGCAGACTTCAACTGCAAGAGTAAAAAATTATTGACCTTTTAAATAAATCAGTATATATTATGCAATCAGAAAAATAGAGAAAAATAAGAAAGAAGAGCAATAAACTGACACTCAGAGAAATGTGGGCCACCATTAAGTTTATGAATAAATACATAATGATAGTTTTAGAATAAGAAAAGGATAAAAGCAGAACAATATTTGAAATATAATGACTGAAAACATCCCAATTTTGCTCAAAATCATTAACCTATTCACCCAACAAGTTTAATAAACTTTTAATAGAAGAATGCAAAGAGAATCATGCCCAGATACAGTAGAGTTGAAATGTGAAAATACAATGAATAAAAATGCCTTTGACTTACATTAAGCCATGAGGCAAATATTACTTCAACTTATATTAATGTGACATACCATTTTTATAACTACTATGAACAAAATAACTTATATACCTTTTAATATAACTTATATACCTTATATACCTTTAATAACTTATATACCTTTTAATTCAGATGTTTAAAGAGTTTAAATAGTAATTAGTACTCAATAATACTGAGAATTAACATAGTACTTTAAAATGATAAAACTACTCAATATTGTGCTAAATAATATAACACATTATTTCATTAAGCTTAAAACAGCTATGAAGTGTGTAGTTATCTACAATTATTAGATGGCTTCACAGAGCATTAGACAAGTTAGCTTCTTCATGTTAATACAGCTGGTAGAATCAAAGCTAAATAATGAACCAGAACTAAAAACAAGTCAGGCCCTGATTTCTGCAAATGATTGTGTGTTTTTTGCCGTAATAAGTACCATTCAGTATCAGCAGATAGATAATGCAAGTGTTAAAGCAAACTAAATATGGCCTGAGAAAGACTCCATACTTCTATATTTGAGTCCTTGTGGATGAACTGTAACCTAGCTTAATAGACATACCAAATTCAAAAACTAACTTAGTAGTATACACCTATAACAGTAGCCAAGTTTTGGCCAATCACAGCCAACATACTTCAACCATTCATGACCTGCTGTGTGTTCAAACTGTCCAAATAAGGCATATGCCAAGCTGTAACCAATTCAGCTGTTCTGTACCTCAGTTCCAATTTCTGTATGTCATTTACTTTTTTTTTTTTTGTCCATAAATCTTCTTCCATCAAATGGCTGTGCTGAAGTCTCTGTGATCTGTTGTGATTCTGGGGACTGCCCAATTTGCAAATCATTCATTACTCAATTAAACTCCTTTAAATTTAATTTGGCTGATTTTTTTCTTTTATCAGATGGTGTCAGAAGTGGGATCTGAAGTGGAGACCCTAGTGACCTCCAAGAGTGCTGAGTGTACCTGCAACATGCAAGGTACCTGCAACATGCAAGGTACCTGCAGGACCCATTTGTCTACATTGACCTCTCAGAGTGACTGGGGATTGTGGGTTAGCTCCCTCCTAAATTTTGGAGCTCCATAGATTTGTGTGTTGAGCTCTCTGAGTTTCTTTGAGCAAATTTCTGACCCAATTTGGGTTTGGAAGTCATGACAGAAACTGGGCTAGGTCCAGGAATGGATTTTACCTGGGAATTCACTGGCTTGGATACAGTTAGAGGCCTCTTACATCTGACTGGGTAAAAAAACTCGTGGTTAGCAGTAATATTACAGTGGTTTTATAATTTGGCTTTTAAAAATTCATGGGGATTTTTGTGTTCTATCCCTTTGTTTCATTTTTCTTGCACTCCTAGGTAAGAAAAATCATTGACTAAGTTATTCAAGAGAACCTAAGAGTAAAGCTAATATTTTAGGTAAACATGGGATCCTTAATTTTTGAAAAACTGAGTTTCTTCTTGCTTACCCATTAGGCCCGGGAGGCAGAAAAATCTTACAGAAATGGTGAAATCTTACTGAAGATAACTTACAGTGGAATGTTCCAAATGAACAACAACACACTGAAATACAATTTTTAAAAAAAGATTTTGTGTGTGTGTGTGTTGCAGATTGCCCCCCAGGGTAATGGTGCAGCAACCCAAGTCACAACAGTCATTCAAGGAAAGTGAACTCAAAAGGCCGGCATGCTGGCAAAAGGGTAGAGTTTCTTACCAGTCAGATTTCTGGTTTCTCTCTCTCTGTGCCAATTGGTTGCATGAATGGTAAAAATTAGTTTTTCTCCTCTGTAAAGTTTTAATTAATGCAAAAAGAATTCTGAGGGTAGTGGTAAGCTGTAGTCAATCCAGCACATTTTGTGCTATCAATTAGTTTTTCTTTGTTGAGGAATACCTTAGGATAAAACATGGGCATAAGTGCACATAAACTCATTGCTCAAGATGGCTCAGCAAGCTGGTCAGTAACAAACTTTGTTGCAGTTCCCTGAAACAAAAAAACTGCATGAGGTCTTCATCTTGTTTTACGTCCTTGGGAGCTTAATCCTGTAACTGTGTGGCACAACTTTCTCTTGGTCTCCACCTTCCAGGGTACAGGAATTTTAGGTTTTATATCATAGTTATCTCTAAAAATTATCTTGAGTAGTTAAAAGCCTTTGCAGCTGGGCACGGTGGCTCACACCTGTAATCCCAGCACTTTGTGGGCCAATACAGGCAGACCATGAGGTCAGGGGATCAAGACTATCCTGGCCAACATGGTGAAACCCTATCTCTACTACAATACAAAAAAATTAGCTGGGCACAGTGTTTCACACCTGTAGTACCAGGTACTCAGGAGGCTCAGGCAGGGGAATCTCTTGAACCTGGGAGGTAGAGATTACAGTAGGCTGAGATTATGCCACTGTATTCCAGCCTGGCGACAGAGCAAGACTCTGTTAAAAAAAAAAAAAAAGGCTTTGCAAGCTCAAAATTAAATTAACTACTTCAAAATTAACTACTTTAGACTTCTTAGAAGGGCACTTTTGATTGTCCTGAGCTGTAGCTCAGCAGTTAATGTTTTGCCTTTTTGCAGTGTTGGCCCAGGTTTGATTCCCAGCTTATAGGGAAAATAAGTCATTTCTGGTTTAATACCTGTGTGACCTTGTATGTTCTCTTCTCCTTCACAGATTGTTTTCTTCTCTCTGAGCTTCTGGGAGCTTACCTTTTGTAAAGTTCAAAAGCCAGAAATATTGGCTATTTGGCCTGGTTAAAGTCAGGTTATAAGAAATTTTAAAAGGATTTTGTCAAAGAGTGCTGTTGTTAAAAGTCAGCTTAATTAAAAGTGGATATTCAAGTTCTAACAGCCTGGACTCCTTGGGGAAAACAGGAGGCACCAGGGACAATTTTCTGGCCTTGTTCTTCCAAGGAATCCACCCTAAAGCCAATAACCAATTAAGAAACTTAAACACTGGCAAATGAAAAATCTTACAACTACTACAGTAATCTTCCATCTGTCTATCTGTGTAGTTATATATGTGTTGTGTGTAATATTTACATAAAGAGTTTTAGTTAATTGACTCAAACAAAAATAAGCACTTAAATAAAATGTTTTGAAACCAAAATTAACACTGTAATGACTTTTGTTTCACGTAACTTTAGTAATCTTTGGGTAATAAAAACAGCATTAACGATTGTTGTCAAAATGAAACATTTGGTCTAAATTATGAAGGTCAGATATTAGGTTTGCTAAACGCTTTAAGACCATAAACTGCTTTGACTTTTGAAAATTCTTTAATTTATTTTGGAGCATTATTAGATTCTAGATAAGGCCTGGGATATGTGGAATTGCCCATGCTCTCTAGCTTATGCAAAGAGGGTTATAAAGAGAAGGAATTTTATGTATGATGAATTTTTGTCCTAAAGTAAAATGACTGACTGTTTAAGAAGAGGGGTGTTTAGGACAATTCAGAAAGTCCAGGAATGTCTTAGATTGTCTGTGTATGTCATGAAAGAATTTATTAATGGGAATTTATGTAAAAAATGTTGTATAATTTAAAGGTGATTAGGCCTCTTAAATGCTTCATAAAATGCCACGGTGACTCTTCACTGTACAACTTGCCTGCTTTACAGTTAGGTAAGTTCTGAGAAATGTGGAATGAGATACTGGAAAGATTCAGATCTTATCTGCATTTCTCTCTGGGTCCTAGGCTACACACCTAGTACATAATTAAAATCCCAAACTTACCAAGGTTTTCACTGAAAGTAGAAGTCTCTAAAAGTTAACATTGTAACAAGGGATATCATTTGTTTTTTCTGTAAATTGAACATCAAAATAAAAGCACAACAGATTTTCTTAAAGCACTAGTCTGCTCTTTAACAAAATTGTAAAGAATTATAAGAGGTTTATAAAATTCTTACCTCATGATCAGAGTAAGATTGAATACATTTGTCTATAACGTTTTTGTTAAGAATTGGGCTTAACATCAATAACACACTAATGGATCAGTGGTTTAAAATGGACTTATGTGGTTTAAAAATCATGTAAAAAAGCACTGTAAAAATAAAAGTAAGGTTTACTGTTCAGGTTATATTTTAGTGAATGATATTAATATATGTTCCAAAATTGTATGGGATTTCTAAAATTCTAATATGTCAGGGTATATGCTATCTATCATAATTAAGGTTATTATGCTAAGTTATTGTACCTCACAGAAATAACCAAATATCCTCATTAATTGTGGTTTTAACTATAACTATTTAAAGTTGCAGTTAAAGTCATTTCAACAGTTAACTGCTTAATGCTAATGCAGTTTCTGAAAACTTCACAAGCATGCAAAATCCTAGAATATGGTGTCTTTCAAAAGGTTCATGAAAGGATAAAAAATACTCTTGAATATAGGTTTCTAAGAACTTTAAAATTATATAATGAGTAAAAATTTCCCATGAATTCCCCAATTCTCCAAGAATTGGACTGAGAAAGAATTTCTGAAACTTTAATAAAAAGACTGACTGGTTTATAAAACTGCTAATTGAAGAGGAACAAAAAAATTAATTAAATACCAAGAAATACTTTGCCTGATTATCATGCTAAATAAGCCAATACTAAAATTGCTTAGATATACAATTTAAATGAACTCCATGGTCTAAGTCAAATTACCTATGATAACCTATCTGTTATCAGTGCTGAAGCACCTAAATTGGAGAAACAACTGGTCTTCAAGACGTACATAAGTCCAGTGGTAAGCATGGACTCATGAAGAATCAGGAAGTCTGCCTGTCCTTCCTGAGTCCGTAAAGCTTTTGTTATTAAAGGTTCTGCATTCCATGACTCATCATGAAAAAGATAGAATAATCCAAATGGAATATATTGATGTGGTGGCTTATAAATAGTGGAAATAGTTTAAAACCAGTATTTGTTTCCATATTCTTGGGAAGACAATTAAATCTGCAGGTTCATCTGGCTACCTGATGGACTATTTAAACATTTATAAAGAAATTTCATTCAATTATCATTTTCAATGTACGTTTTCTGGTTGTATAAAAACTTTCCCATGCAAAAGGGCTGATGTTGTAACAGTAGATTATTATGCTAAAGTATATTTTCACCAGTAAAGAAAGCTTTTAATGGTTCACTAAAGATAATGCCTTCACAATCTAGAACTCGAAGACTGGATCTTCTGAGAACATCAGAGAAAGACTTTCCTTGCCATCCACATTGCTGAAAAACTTTGGAAGCTTGAACTTTGGGTTCATAATCTCACAACTGAAAAAGGTCCCTCCACACTCTTGGAACAGTACACTCATGGAAACCCTTAAGGTAAACTAACCAGGGAAGTCTTTCCCCAGAAAAAGATGGCTTTGTTGTTGTCAATAGCTTTTCCCAATATCCCAGATTGAGACTTTTCTACTATTATGAGACTCATATTTGAATATTGCTTATGCCTCTATGAACAAAGTAAGTGGAAAAGTGGTCTGTTATGTACACTTATGGGGTACACATTATTCGTGAAGGAGTTTTCAGTTAGCCTTATACATGGATAACCTTATACTTTGATAGATAAAAGAAGAAGGCCCAACATAGGTGAAAAACTTTAATGGTACATATGTTGCCTCATAACCAGTCAGAAACAGAACATTGGTTCACTCCTCTTAACACATTTCTAACTTGAAATATATCCCTCATAATGGGCTCTATGGCAGATTCTATGGCAAAGGCTATGGTTACACAACTGACTTTAAATTATCTTGTGTAAGTTATGCTAAATAATAGAATTAGCTAAACAGAAAAGTACCTGTGCAGCTGCTAGCACTCATGGCCTATGAAGAAATAAATCAACTATAGATTATAAAAATTTAGTTGTAAGGGATTAATGAAGACTACTTAGTCAAGCAAGTAGACTCTTCATACAGCTCATTTTTTAATATTAGGTGGTTTTTTTTATGGGGACCTTGGGTATGGGTAAGGAGCATACTCCAAACTCTTATCCTCCAGGTAATCACGGTAATAGTCTCTTTTGTGCACTGTATACTCTCAAAGGTTTTAAATGTTTGCATGCAGCTATCTCTAGAATGCCAAATGGTCTCTCTTCAACTAGAATGACAAAAGCTGAAAGAAATTTACACCCATGAGGACACCATAACCTATGAATGACACAGTGAGACTGGAAACCCAAAACGATGGTAACTGAGAGTGGCGCTAAGGACCTATGTTTTGGTCACACTCTCACCTAAGTGAGAACCTGGTCAAAAAGAAGGAATTTTTTTAAACAAATTTATGGGAGGTCATTGTTTCAGACTGAGCTCATGCTCTAGGCCCCAACAGGCCAAACCAAACAAAATGGAGTCACTCTTGCTAAATGTGATAATCAAACTAAGACTTTAAGGAAATACATAGATCCTAAAACAGACCAGGTTTTGTTTTTCTCCTGTAAACAGAACATTCCAGCATAAAGAGGCACCCCCTACTCAGTTCTTATTCCTTCCTTGCAAAACTCATTGTTTTACTCTTTCCCAGTGGGTTTCAGTACCATGTAAGTACATTTACAATGGTGACACTGACATCAATGACTAAGATTTTGGTCAATCTCTCAAATTGTGAAAATGACTAAAAGGAGGAATTGTTTAAGCAAACTAAATATGGCCTGAGAGGAACTCCATACTTCTATATTTGAGTCCTTGTGGATGAACTGTAACCTAGCTCAGACAGACAAAATTCAAAACCTTACTTAGAAGGTTGCACCTGTAACAATAGTCTTGGCCAATCCCAGCTGCCAAATTTCAGCTAGTCACACAGTGCTGAGTGTTCAGACTGTGTTCAAATAAGGCATACACTGAGCTGTAACCAATCCAGTCATTCTGTACCTCACTTGCTACTTCTGTACATCATTTCTTCTTCTTTTTTTTTTTTTTTTTTTTTTTTTTGTCTATAAATCTTCTTTCACCACGTGGCTGCACTGGAGTGTCTGTGAATCCGCTGTGATTTCGGGGGCTGCCCAATATGCAAATTTGTTCATTGCTCAATTAAACTCCTTTAAATGTAATTCAGCTGAAATTTTTATTTTATCACAAGGCTTAGTGCTTCCCAATCCACAGATATCTCTGTTGATATACTGCTGAAATTTGCAGTTAAAGTTGAGACAATTTATTAAATATTCCTTACTTCGTTCATAATGAACATGTTGGTGATCCCTGAAACAAAATAGACTCTTCCTTTACTCCACCCTCCTCCATTCTTAAGAAAGAATGTTAAAAATCTACTGGTTGATATTTACCCCACTATTATTCAGTTCCTTTCACTAAACCGTTGCTAGTGAATGTTTTTCCTAACCACTAACATTAGTCACCAACTTCTCATATGGTTACTTGCTTTGTTCAAGTACCAAGTAAAACATCAATTTCTATTCCTCATTAAAGAGCAAAAAACACTAGATCATAGTCTTGGTTCTCCTATAAAACTAGATATAGAAACATCTTTAACTTACACTGATCTTTCATACAAGAATTCCAGATCTAACATCTCTAATACTCTCTTAATTTACTGAATTTTTTTTCTTATTTCTTCTTTTTTATTAGAAACTGAAAAACATAGGAAATGACTTTAAAGTACCTAGTAAGTCAGAGCTGAAAAGAGTATGATTTGCTTTCTTGAAATTTATAATTTTGATGCCTTTTCTCCCCTGTGAACTCTAATATTTTAAATATACACATGAATGTGAGTGAGTTATTTATTCCATGAATAGCAGTGGATTCCTCATCTTCCCTGAGAAATTATGGATTCTAACTTTCATGACTCATTTTTATATCTGCTCACAAGCAACCTACATTTGAAAGCAGTCCACTCAGGCCTAGAGAAAGAAAAACTGAAGAGGTTTTAATCATTATCAAAGAGATATTATAGAGGTAATTTATGCCATCTCAGGTTATAAATAGTGACTACATTTAAGGATTGATTAAAATTGTATAATTGCTTACTCATCAGAAAACTTGCTTGGAGGAAGTTTCTGTCTAATTGGCAGCTATTATGAGCCAGGAAAAAACAACAATAAAACCACAAGAAATCTTGTCTCTGAGAGGTTTGGAGATTGACTAAAGTTCATAAAAATTGAATAGTTGCACATTCATTTTCATCCATTGCATTTGAGCAAATTAAAAAAATGATTAGAGTGTAATTCAAAGGTTCTATTTGAAAACTCAAAAATTTATATACATGTTTAAACATTTTAGGAAATCATGATAGTAGAAAAATTTGATTTTTACCATAAGATGATTGTGTGAACAAAACTCTAGAGTGAAAAAACAATGTTTTGCAATAGTCACAAGAAAATAGTAACTTCACAACATTGGCTAAAAATGTTTTTGTGCTCCAGGAAAACAGAGCATTACTTTTCTCTCCACTCTTTTTATTTCTTATCTTTCATAACATTATATTTCCATTGTTTGTTTGATTCACTTAATTTTTCATTCACTTACTGATAATTGTAGAACTATAAAAATCCAAGAGACTATGAATATTGTCTGTCACTATATACCCAACAAAATGTCCTTCTAATAGGGTGTGCATGATTAGTATTTGATAAATGTGTCTATTATTTAACCAAACTGTACACTTGCAAGAAGTAGACATCTATGTGACAATAAGACATCTATATTAAAGATAAGACAAAATGCTTTCTATTATACATGTAGTTCTAAGTAAGTGAATACTATTCTAAGCCTGTAGTCTCAGTGTCCATTCATAAAAATACATCATGAGTAGAGGTGGTCATCCCCATGTAAGGGGTAATTTTCTAATTATTTAGAAAGAATAATTAGCTATTTTGGGGGTGTTGAAAAGAATTCAGTTGGGGTTACTTAAATCTCTGTATTCAATGTCAAAGCAGACCTCTAGTCAAAACAATCAGAAAGCAAAACAGATTATAAATAAATTAATACAATCTACAGCTATAATAAATGTTTTAAAGTAAGTAAATACTGCAGAATGGAAGAGTATGCATATTTTTATATGAAATAGCATTCCAGCTTTAACAACTGATTTCTTGTTTATAGTTTCTCTAATGTATTTCATCATACAATGGAGGCAAATAAATGTTTTTTGTTTAATCACATGAATAAAGTCATTATAAAATTATTTCTTTAATATCTAAAAAAGCAAGACATTAATATGTCTTTTCATAAAAATTTCAGCAAGACAAAAATACTATTGATTGCCTAATTATTGACTGAATAATCCTTAAATTTTTAATGAAATCAAGAATTATAGTTGCAAGCTCAAGGCATTGCAATGCAATGGAGTCTAAAAATGTGTTATTTTAGAGAATACTTAATTCAAACTTAAGTAAATCACTGGATGAAAATGCTAAGATGAGATATTTCCATGAGTTTAGTGAGCATACCAATTGCCAGGCTTAATTCCCTTATTATTTTTATAAGTCACTATCCTTTCTGCTTATAGACAATAAATTTCCCATTCAGTAGCCTTCTTATCTACAACATTAAAACCTATCTAATTCTCATTCATTTTATTGTCCCTATAGTGGCCATGCAAAAAAAGGACTGGTCAATTTCTTTTTAATCTAGCTTGCTGTAAAAACAAACCCTTGCTTGACAAGCAACCTAGGCTGTTATCTCTTACAGATACTATAAAATCCCCATACTTAGCAGCTTGCAGGGATCAGAATAGAAATATCATATGTCAAATTACATGTTTTAGGAAGATGAGGTTCAATTGCAATAAATGTAATGTCTACCACCTAAGATACAGCGTATTAACAGAAAACTATGACTCAAGGGAACAATAAATAGAAATCAGAGTATAAAAACAGTGACAAAAATAATAAGTATTATTATGACAAAGAACAAAGTGACATCTTTTAAACTAGGGTTTTTACAATGCTATCAAATCAAGGTATTCAGTTCTTGTTTTAATTCTATAGTAAGGAATTCTTTACCCTAATTGTTATAAATATTTAATGACAATTACTTACAAATAACAATTCTGCTTTTTATGCATTTATGCCCTTATACATTAAGTGATTAATAAATGTAATTTTTAATTAAGTGATGAATCATCTCTCTGATGAGGGCGCTAAACAGACCACAATTGCCAAACTGTAGAACTTCGAAACAGTATATATTTTCTTTACTATTTAATGCCTTAATAACCAAGACTAGCTCATTTTTGATGATTTGTTTTTCTTTAAGTATGTTTTTATTTCTAATAATACCTTATGGAACCCACGGGGTAAAAGGTAGGGGATGGGAAATAAAGCTTTTAACCTGGCCAGGTGCGGTATCTCCCGCCTGTAATCCCAGCATTTTGGGATACTGAGGCAGGTGGATCACCTAAGGTCAGGAATTCAAGACCAGCCTAGCCAACATAGTGAAACACCTTCTCTACTAAAAATACAAAAATTAGGCAGGTGTGGCAGTGGGCACCTATAATCCCAGCTACTCGGGAGGCTGAGCAAGGAGAATTGCTTAAACCTGGGAGCTGGAGGTTGCAGTGAGCCAAGATCACCCCATTGCACTCCAGCCTGGGTGACAAAGCAAGACTCCATCAAAAAAAAAAAAAAAAAAAAACTCTTGTGGGCATCATTCAGAAAGACACTGGTTGCAATACATAGGTGAAATATTCATGCCCCTTAGAGACTCAAACTCATGGTTTCAGAGGTTCTAGACAAAAAATAAATCATCATGCATCATGAGATTTTAAAAGTAAAAGTAAAAGATATATGCACTATTTCTTTCTTAAACTAAATTAAAATATTCACAGCTATTTTTAGATTAAATTCTTGTTATTACATTCATTCTTAACATATCAAATAATATATGAGAGTTGAATGCTAGTCCTTAGCTAAGTTATAATGAAAGGATCTTTTAAAACTGTACATCAGACATGCTTTCTCTATATCATCTAAGTTAGTAAAGTTCATGTTAACTATATAAGGGTAATGTAATTTAAAGAATTGAACTTTGGTTCTTCATGATCATTTCATTGCTTTAGAAAAACATTAGCTTAGAACAAAACTGGGAATTCTGTGATACACTGATCACTATGTGAAGTTTAATGTGTTATATGGATTCATTTGGGTGAAATTATAAATTAGATTATTTTAACAATTTAAGGAGCATTGATTTTTCCCTAATATAATCTTTAAGAATTATGATTTTCTTATAATTAAATCTTATTCACAAAAGCAGTTCCAACTTTCTCTGTTTCAGAGAGAGAGAGAAAATTATCTATTTCTTACACACATGTTGGTGTATGTGCATGTGTGCAAATAGGAAGGGATGAAGGAAGGAGAGAAAGAGAGAAACAAAAATATTGTATCATTCATGACATTTTGTTTTTAATTATCCTAAAGGGAATTCTTCATCTGTTCTAGTATTTGTACACAATTAATGCTAAATAAATGTTTGGTATATTGTATATAATCTAATTTGACACTCAAATATACAATATGTATATGACACACAGAGCTCGCTCACCTCAGATAACGCTGGACTAATGATTACTGGCTCCTCTGTATTTCCTGAGTGCAGCAGACATGCTTGCTTGGAGATCTTGAGCTTGCCCATCCCTGTCTTTGTTATGCTCTTCCCCAGGTTCCCTACTTTGTTCTTTTACTCTTATCTCTGACAATTATCTCTGAAGAAATGTTGTCTTATCTGGTAGTCAGGCAAAAGTGAGACCTCGTCTGACTACCATATTAACCATTCCAGCACAACCTGTTATTCACTAACTTCTTCATCTGTTTTGTCTTTTTCTGTGGGAGTCCAGTCAGGGTGGTGGCAACAATATTAAGAGAAAAATATTAGAGAAAGTTATAGAATACAATCTCAAACCCTTTTTGAAGGCTGAAGGGTTTTTAATAGAGTTCTTGGCTGAAGGCAGCCAGAGTCTCTTTACAGGAGCCAGAGAGATTAGGTTGCAAACACAAAGGATTCTAAGTACTTTATCTGAATAACTTGTTTTTCAGGTCAACCAGGGAGATTACCCTCTAATGGTATTTACTTTGGGCTTGGAACTTGGCCTTTAATCTTTACTCTAGTGGTGCTGACTCAAAGTTTTTATCATTTAATTTGTCCTAAATAAAGTCCAGGGAGGCCAGTGCATCTGGCCCAGTGGCTGCTATATCTTTACAGTACTCACCAGGGAGTCTGTAAGTGGCTATGGACACCCAGCCTGCTTTTACACTGAAAATCTGTGTCTGAGTGAATTTATTCATCAGTTGCTGAGTCAAGGTCTGCAGGACAGACTCCCACAAGTAGTGACCCCAACAGTGGCACCCAGCGTGGGATGACCCCCAACATTTTTCTGCAGAACTTTCATCATTTGGTTAATTTAAGTTTTTATGTGATGTTTTTTTCTTACTGCAACACTAGTGTGTAAGCTTCAAAAAGGCAATATTTTTGAATGAAATATTTTCACAACTCACACTAGAGTTTGGCAAACTACATAAGTATGTTTGCATGAATGACTGAATCATATCCAACTTAGGCAAACGGATTTATTATTTTATCATTGCAGTTCATATGTGAAGAGTTACTATAACCATCTCAATGTACCCTACATTTTACAAAACTCTTTGCTTATGGTTCAACACATTTGAGTCATTTGCCTCTTATCTCAACTGGAGTCCCCTTCTCATGGGCTTATTTCAGCGGGAGCATTTTCCTTTGAGCTTTTGTCTATTTTCCACGAGCTTTAAGGCTTCATTTGCAGCTCTCCGCAAGCATTTTTGTCTTGTTTTTCTTGAAATGCTATCCCTTTCAACATCAATAAATTTACACTCAATTGTTGTCACAGTTCATTTGCTGCTGTCTCCCTGATATTTCAGCTATATTTCAAACTGTTTTGCAAATTTTCATTTTGTACTGTTTTTGCAATCATATGTAGATGAGGTGTGAGAGGATAAAGTAACAAGTACATGACTCAGATGAAATCCTAGGGAAGCAGCAATTTAGATTCACATTACCATTTGACCATATCTGTCTTATTAGAGAACACTGGTTTCTAGAATTTTCATTCACTAATACAATCAATTTGGTTTATCAGAAGCCAGTCTAGAAAGCTCCAAATATAATTTTTAATGTTATAATACATTGTGCACAAGGTCAAGCTAAGCAAAACTCAATAAATTCATTGATCCTTTTTGTTTATTCTCTTTCCCATTGCATTCTGTTCAATAAACTCTTTTTCTACTTTAACTCTGAAACCTTCTCTAAAGAACAGCACATGTTGTTCTGGTTAATTTTAGAATTATTCTATTTTCCTTAGCTTCTGGAATTTAGATTCAATTTTGACTAACATTGAAGATGACTGACAAACTGGACAGATTCAAGACATTACTTCAGAAATATCACCATTTTATGCTAGGATCTTTTCATTACACATTGTTTTCTCTTATTCACATCTGTGTAATTATTTTTCACAAAGTTCTTAAGTTACCATGAGTCTACCTGTAGCTCTCCCTTGTGCTACTAAGCAGTGGCCTTTAGCTTTGGAGCTGGCTGCTAACTCTAAATGTTACTACATATTCAAGATCTTTCTAAGTCAATTATTCTCTCACTCACATACAACAAGCAACACATTGTACAAAGTATCTTCTTGAGGAGTCTTAAATTTTACTTTTCTTTCAACAACTTTTAAGTGAGAATCACCCTGAGTCTCAGGTATTTATTTTATAACTAACAGAATTATGACTATAAGTATTTGTTGCGTTCACTTGCAGCTATTTCAAGGGTCTCCCCAATGTAAAGCAATATATTTAAGCTGTAAGGATATAAAGAATTATTATACAGAATTTATGTTTCCAAAGAGCTTAAGGAATAATTGGAAAGATAAGAGATTTTCAAAGAACAACAACAACAAAAAAAAGCCAGAAAAATTAAAGGTAGAGTATGCAAAATGTCCAAAAGTGACAGTACTAATAAGTGCTTTAGATGTTCACAGGGAGGGATCACTAAATGACTGGAAACTGAAAATAATTTTCAAGTTACACTAGGAGCCAAGCAGAGTGAGAAGGACATCTTCAGGAAAAGGGAATGGCCTAGCATAAGTCTAAGAGCCAAGCTAAGTGAGTAGACTTGAAAAAGAGTTGCATTTGAATAAGCAGAAAGTAGCGAAGCAAACATTGCAGGCAGATGAAGGGATGTGCAGTAGAAGACTGTTTATAGTTTATTCAGAAGGTAATAGAATAGAAGGTTTCTATTAAGATAGCCAAGGAGATATATCTGTAGGACAGCTAAAACTACAAGTTTCTAGATTGTTATAGATTCTGTTTTACACTACCTGAAGTCTTTTTAAAACACAAATTAAGCCATATATAATCACTGTTCCAAAGTCTACAGTTATAGAGTACTTTTGAACTATACAAGGAGGATGTCTGTGTGAAGGAGCAGCCAGGCAACAGAGCTAAAGCCCATTAGTGTGAAAAGGATGTTCACAAGGAAGGGTGACATGATGTGAGATGTAAGAGCTTAAACAAGGGTGAGGACAGTGTCTGTGCTATAAAGACAGTGCATTAAACAGCAATGGGATATTGTTTAAATGGGATAAAATTCAAATAAATAACAATATATTAAGATAATGAAAAGGTAATATTTGTGTGGTCAGAAAAAGGTTATGGAATTTTTTAAAAAATCAAATACTTGTTGGAGGAAAATTGATGTAAACTCATGATTTTCCTTTGCAATCGTTCTTCCTCTTTTCTTCCCTTCCTCTTTCTCTCCCATCCCTCTTTCTCTCTCATCTAGTAGTAATGAGGCACAGCTAATACATAGATTGATCTTCAAATATTATTTTCCACTAAAATAAGATAACCTGTGTGGATATATGGCTGATTTGGTGGCCGAGGCAGTATGAGATATAAGTATAAGAAGAGGTTGCATTGAGTTTGAGCAGAATGCAAAACAGTGCTCAAAAACTGATGGAAATGCCAAAACGTCATGGGAGCTAGGTTTAAAGGATTTCCATTGGCCAAATTTGGTGCAATTTGAGTATTAACATAACTAATGGTAGAAAAATTATCAACCATTGAATCAAATAGAAAACCAAATGTTTTTATAAAATTAATTCACATTTTAAAATTGATGAGCAATGCAGTCAACTCTCCATATCCATGGATTTCACATCCATGGATTCAATAAACCGGTGATCTAAAATATTTGAAAAAAATTGTTTTTTACGTGTACTGAATATGTACTGACTTTTGTTTGGCATTATTTCTAAACAATATAGTATAACTACCGTTTATGTAGCATTTATATTTTATCAGGTATTATAAATAATATATTAATATATATTATTTAAAGTATACAGGAGGATGTTTCTAGGTTATATGCAAATACTATGCCATTTTATATCAGGGACTTGAGCATCTGTGAATTTTGGTATCTGCAAGAGGTCCTGGAACCATTTTTCTTAGATATTGAATGATGATTGCATTTGTATAGTATATTTATGTAGTTTCTAATACTGATTGATCACTAGGACAAAATTAGTAACTTCACAGGAAAAGGTCTGCTACATAACACCTCACTCAAATGATGAAAGTGGCCACCATCTGTAGTAGAGCATGTCAAATTCATGTCCTGATTAGATACAATAAGAACCCAACATCACCTCAGTAATAACACTGCCTATGATGCATAACCTGAATCAAATTATAAAGAACATCACATAAACCTAAACTAATAGACATTCAATAAAATAGCAGGCATATAATTCTCAAATGTGTCAAACTCAAGAATGTCAAAGAAATACTGAGTTCAAGAGAAAAGAAGCCTAAAGACACATGACGACAAAAGACAACACATAGTTCTAAACTAGATTCTTTCTTTATACAGGACATTATTGGAGAATCTGGCAAAACTTCAATGGGGGATGAAATTTAGGTGGTAGTAATGTGACAATGTTAATTTCCTTATTTTGATGCTTTGTGTTGTGGTTATGTAGGTGAATGTCCTTGTGTGTGTGTGAACTGCATACTAATGTGTTAAGAGGTCTTTGTGCTGCTAAAACAGAATACCACAGAGGGGGTAATTTATAAAGAAGAGAAATTAATTTTCCCACACTTCTGAACACTGGAAAGTCCAAGATTAAGGTCCCAGCAGGTTTGGTTTTTCTGGTGAGAATTGCTCTCTTCTTCCAAGATGGTTCCTGGATGCTTTGTCCTCTGGCAGAGAGAATACTGTGTCTTCATATGGTAGAAAGTGAAAAAGCAACCAAGCCAAAAGCTGCTTGAAGCCTCTTTTTCAAGGACTTTGACTACTCTCCAAAATCTATGTGTTACAGTGTGATACTATTAAGAGATGAGGCCTTTAAAAGATGAGTAGGCCATGAGGTAACTCAATTTTGGAAAAGACATATTTGAATCATAGCAAGTCGTAATAGGGTATCAGGACATAGGTAATGGCTAATCTTCAAAATTGAGTCCCAGGACAAGAAGCACTATTATATCCAGTGATGCACCTGAATAGAATCATCTATTAATAGTATACAAGTATTTATGGATTTTTTTCTTTGTACAGTTTTTTACGTTGTTTTTAGAAACTCCACTGCACTTCTGTTTCCATGCCTTTACAGCTTGGGAATGCATAAAATAAAATTTGAAGTTTTTATTTTTGAACTATAATGAGTTACTACTGTTATTTTGGCTGGTTGTGAATTGTTTAAACTAGGTAAATTGACTGACAACAATTAAGTTTATCCTTTTCTGATAGTTACAAAAAAGTCTGTAGTATAATTATATGTACAAACGGTGTATACCCATTTATTTCAGTATATTGAGGAAGAGAGATTATTCAATCAGGACATTTATTACGTGCAAGCCATTAACATTAAGAATTTTCAATACTTATCTTTGAGAGAATTGAAAGAGCTGATTTTTCACAAAATATTTGAAGAAGCCAGTTAATGTTATTTTGTTAATGGCTGTCACAGATCTAAAGTATTCTGACTTACTACTCATTCATAAATCACATTCTACCACAAATCAGGTGTCAATGAGTCTCATCATTGTATTTACCAAGCTGTTACGGTTTTACATAATGGAGATTTGGAGGATACCATATATAGTAATGCATGGATAAAAAAGGAACTTCAGGAAGTTTAATGACCCCTTCTTGTCTCAGTACCTGCAGAGCCAATACAGCTCAGCTGTCAGAATTCAGTTATTGATTCTCTATTGCTTATAATGTGACTTTTCTCTCTTTCCCCCATGAGATTCTCTATTGATATACATAGTCCATTCTTACATTTATTGAATGCTTACAAAATAAAAAAGAAACTCTATGATGAGCTATAATGATGTAAAGTCCATCGGATGCATATAGATCTTGTTCTAAATAATTTAAGAGAGGAACAAAATAGTTCTGTTTTAAGCTAAGGATATGTTATTTTCAAATGATAGAATTAACAATAGTTACGTGGTATATAGGATAAATCTTAAAGAATGGAAAGGACATTAAATGTAAATTGAGAAAGAATGTCATACTAAGAAATGAAAATGATAAGAATAAGGAAATCAATTAAAAAAATTGGTCAGCCACCAAAATGAGGGAAGAATTTCAATTTCAGTTTTGTTGGTAGGGTTCCTGAGAGACCAATAGGAACTGTGTACACAAAGTCATATTCTTAGCAGTGTCTGGAAGGAATTGAATGCTAAACTGGGGAGTTCGAACTTATTCTAAAGACTTCTGGAATATATTGACAAGACACAGTCTATGTTCTCTTTCAAAAGGATCAATTTGGCATTTATATAATACTCAGGTAAAGGTATACATTGGATGAGGAAAATAATTGGGATGCTATTGCAGTAGTTTAAGTGTGAGATACTGAGGCTTAAGTTATCAATACTGTCAGTAAAGAGGATGGATGAGCTAAAATACATCACAATATAAGATTGGCAGAACTTGGCAACAGCTTGGAGTTAAAACAGAAATATGAGGGACTTATCAAAAACATACAATACTCTTGTACCAAATGCCTAGGAGAATGGTGACACTATTAAAGAAAATTTGCTTTAAAGTAGAAAAAATTGGGGAAAGAAGACAATGAATTCAGTTTTTAATATTAAGACTGATTTAGCAGTCTTAGAATATGATGTTCTGACTGCTCTTCATATTTAGCAATGATCTTGTACAGCTACAATCCCTCTGCCCATCCCAAGTCTGTAAAGGTGTGAGTTTCGAGCTGATTTGCATAAGAGATGATGGAGTGCCCTAAACTAAAGGAAACTTCTCAGTAAGTAAAGCTGATAATGGGGTGACTAGCTGCAATTCAGACATTCTCATTTTGGAATTGAGGAGAGTTACTGAAAATGCACATTTATAAGCTACTGTAGTGTGTAACAATGTTATTTTAGACATTATATAAAATATGCTGTTTCTGAAAAAAAAAGTTACCTTTTGGGATTAGGGCTTAACATTTTTCTATTAGCAGTATTAGTTTTTGCACTGGACTTTTATAATTAAGAGGTTTGGAGGAAATTTTTCACATTACTCATGACTTTTAATAATATTAGAGGTCAGTGCAAGTTTGCTTTTGGATTATAGTTATATATAAAACTTTAATTGGAAAATATGGAAATACATATTAGCAGTAATATTTTATCATCCAATTAAAGACTGTTCTATCAGCTCACTAAATGAAAAATTAAATCAGTTTAATTTTTAAAAATTGTTTCCATGGCTATTTTCTAAGATATTGCTATTCAGTCTTAACTGCTGAATTTTTTGTTATAAAAACAGTCTTATTTTCTTCTGACTCATTGTAGAGAGGAGAATATTCACTTTCAAAGAAAATCTAAGAAAATATTTAAAATTATTTCTCAAAACCTAAATGTTTTCTTGATAGCTATTTTAGAATATATGAATATATGAAATCATAATAGAATAATGCAATTTTGTAATTGTAAACTTCTTATAATAGCAGGTTAAAATTTGTTTCTTTCTTCCCTACTACAAATATGTATAGAGCATATAATTAAGAACTATTATATAGGAAGTTAGTCATTCAAGTCTGTCTTATTCAAATGCTGAGTAAGCGAATGTTTAGATCTGTGATCTTTGGAAAGTTACTCATCACTTTGCATGTGTTAACTCATTTAAAAAAATAAAAAAAATAATAGTAAATATTACAACTCCTCAGAGTTGTCATGACTAAATTAGATTGTACAGCACATAATATAATGCTAGATAAATAGGAAGTATACAGTTAATTCTAATTGTTGCACCCAATATTGTTCTTGATGATGTTAACATCACATATTACTCAGGTACCATATTTCTGAATCTTTATAAATTACCTACTCTATTTTTCATTACATCTATTAGGATTTGATCTATGATGACTTACCTCTTAAATAATTCTTGAATGCATACTCTCCTTCCCATCCATACTGTTGCTGCTATTGTATAGTCTATAACCTTTTACATGTATTATGGATATAACCTTCTAACTATAACTTGCAATTATCTAAACTTAGCATACAGTTTTATATTTCCACCACTTTTCCTAAGAAGAATATTTAAACATCATCATTTAAACCCTATTGTATGATCCTCTACTGATTCTGCCTAATACAGAGAAATACATATAAAAGCAGAAAATATAGATGTATTTTAACTCACTTGTATATAACATGAAAATGTCATGTTATAAATAAAAACTCAACTATTTTCTTTGAAATAAAATGTATCACTGTGAAATTCTGATACTAATGTTGATATCCAAAAACTTAATTTCAAATATTTTAAAACAAAAATGGTGATATAAAAACTCTGACTGTATCAAAATCGTAATATCAAAGCAACATATGCAAATCATTATATTCCTATCTTTGTTTAATGTGCTAAAGCACCCTTCCATTGAGGAAAATTCTGTTTTCTCATCAAGATTCAACTTTAATATCACTTTCTCTACAGGCATTTTCTGACTAACCTATTATTTAACTGAGCCCTGTTTTTTTTGCACTTGCCCCGAATTTTCATTTACCATCAAGGTATTAAACAGCACATTATATTTGTAATTACAGCTTACACATTTGAAGTAGAGATAATTTACTGTATTTTGCATTTTGAATAATACTCTGCCACAATGTATATGCTTGATGAAATGAATATTGAATTGATAAATAAACTTACCAATTCTGGAAAAGATTTTTTCCATAGTAGAAGCATCAGAATAGGCAGATTGTAATACTGACTCTCTGTGGCATTTCAGAAAGGCTTTGAAGTAATTTGTCTTAGCTTTTCTCTCCTGCCTTTAGTCTCTGGTAGCTGAAACTCCAGAGTGCCTAGGTTAAAGTGTTTTCTCTCTGCTCTCATGTCCTATTCTCCCAAAAATTCCCTGGAATAGAAACCCTAAAATACATCTTATGGGTGTTTCTAATTTTTTTTACACTGTTCCTTGCCTTTTTGATAAGGAGGTACTTGCACTTGGATTAGTTCCCACAAGTCTCATGGCACATCTTTCTCAGCTTTTTTTTGTTGTTGTTCCCCCATGGACATACTTTCACTTAAGTTATATAAAGGCCCATGAGTAAGAGGTTGTTGAATGATTGAAGACTGGTTCTGTCAGAGGAGCTCTTCTAATAGCCAATCTGACCCACACACACACATGACTATCACGAGTTTGTTAAATGTTAGCTAGTTTCTACTCCCCTTTCACCACTCCCCTATCTGACTTAATGGGTTAAATTCCTTTTAAGTTCTGTTAGGGCTGAGAGCCCAGTCTTTTTATGACAGCTGTGTCACTTTTTGGAGTTCAGTTTATTTAGAAATATTTATGGTCTCAGCTCTCTGATATGTTTTGTTTTTAAACTAGATGTTAGTACCAATGGCATTCTAAAATAGAAAAAAAATCCTAAAATTTATATAGAAACACAAGTGACCCAGAATAGCCACATCTATCCTAAGAAAGAGGGATAAAACGAGAGGCATCACATTACATGACTTAAAATTATGCAACAGAGCTATAGTAACCAAAACTGCATGGCACTGGCATAAAAACAGATACATAGGCCAATGAAACACAATAGAAAATGTAGAAACAAATCCACACACCTACAATGAACTCATTTTTGACAAAGATGCAAAGAACGTATACTGGGGAGAAGACTGTCTCTTCAATAAGTGGTGCTGGAAAAATGGATATTTATATGCAGAAGAATAAAATGAGACCCCTACCTCTCACCGTATACAAAAAATCAAATAAAAATAGATTAAAAACTGAAATCTATGCCCTCAAACTATAAAACAATCTCAAATATTGATCTGGGCAAAAATTTCTTGAACAATACTCCACAAGCAAAGGCAATCAAATCAAAAATAGACAAATGGGATCAAATCAAGTTAAGAAGCTTCTGCACAAGAAAGAAAAAGAAAACACCAACAGAATGAAGAGACAACCCACAGAATGGGGGAATATATTTTTAAACTACCTATATTACAAGGGATAAATAAACAGAATATATAATAAGCTCAAACAACTATAGAAAAATATGTGATAATCTAATTAAAAATGAGTAAAAGGTTAGAATAGACTTTTTTTTAAAAAAAGGTGACATGCAAATGACAAACAGGTATGTGAAAAGATGCTCAGCATTATTGATCATCAGAGAAATGCAAATCAAAAATATAAATGAGATATCACCTCACCCTAGTGAAATGGCTTATATTCAAAAGACAGGCAGTAACAAATGCTGGTGAGAATGTGGAGAAAGGAAACCCTTGTACACTGTTGGTGAGAATGTAAATTAGTACGACCACTCTGGAGAACAGTTTGGAGGCTCCACTGATAACTAAAAATGGAGCTACCATATGACCAGTAATCCCACAACTGGGTATATACCCAAAAGAAAGTAAATCTGTATATCAAAGAGATATCTACAAGCCTATGTTTGTTGCAGCATTGTTTACAATAGCTAAAATCTGAAAGCAACGTAAGTGCCCATAAGCAGCTGAATGGATAAAGAAAATGTGGAACATATAATAATAAAGTACTATTTAGCCATACAAAATAATGAGATCCAGTCATTTGCAGCAACATGGAAAGAACTAGAGATTATTATATTAAATGAACTAATCCAGGAACAGAAAGACAATTATTGCATGTTCTCACTCATTCGTGGGATATACAAATCCAAGAAAATGGAATTCATGGACATAGAGAATAGAAGGATAGTTACCAGAGGCTGGGAATGATAGTAGGGGTGTGGGGCAATGGGGAGGTGGGAATGGTTAATGTGTTCAAAAATTAGAAAGACTGAACAAGACTGACTATTGATAGCACAGTAAGGTGACTATAGTCAATAATAACTTAATTATGTATTTTAAAATAACTTAAAGAAAGTAATTGGATTGCTTGTAACTCAAGAGATAAATACTTGAGGGGATAGATATCCCATTCCCCATAATGTGCTTATTTCGCTTTGCATGCCTGTTGTAAAACATCTCATGTATCCCATAAATATGTAATAGTTTGAAAATTAAAAAATAAAATATAAACACATTTATTATATAAAACTAAAGTACATGTTGTCGTTTATTAACCTTTTGTTAATTATTAAATGAGACAGATGGTCTCTTGTTTTTAAAAATTATTTTAAATATCAAAATATTTATTCTTTTGGCAGGCACTTAGTATTAAACAACCCTTCAAATTCTTCAAAAGAAGATCTTATAGATACTATCTCTTCCTTTATGTCATTTCCTGAGGCTCCACTCTAGTAGTTGCCTTTCACTGGTATTTATTTTTTCATTGCTAAAGATTTGATTTTGCTTATATTGGTCCTGGCTTCTTCACTGCATACTTTGGTTGGATTGTTAACTTGAAACTGGAATTATCACAGTGCAGCCTTCAAAGTTTCTTTCAGCTAGTTAATGAGTAGTGGGTGTGCCACACACAAGACCAATGTTTGCTCCTTGAAAATTAACTCCGTTTTATTACCCTGCTATGAAAACTTACACCTGATTCAGTTTCTTGAATCAGAAAATAATAGTGCCCACAAGGCATTGCAAGACCTACACTGGGGATCACAGTGATAATTTCTTCCTTTTTTGCATAAGTGACACCCAACTGTAAGCAATGGTTATAGGTAATGAAGAAATAATTAAATCTCAGAACCCAGCATTCTCATTTACCAACAGCCAACAATACAGATATATCATCAGTTGATTGTATTCGCTAGAGACACTGATGACCCAATCCTCTTTCTTTTATGTATATGTTTGTACCAGAGTGTTCTAATTTCCAAGTTTCTACTCAAGTGGAGAGAAGGAATTCATGCCTCTCCTATTTTTTTTATATTATCTAGCTAGATGATAATTTGGATTTTTCAACAGCACTAAGTCATGCAACAAAATACCTACTGATGAAATTCAGAGGGTTTGATAGATGACTGCCAGTAACCAGCTGTTACACAGATTAGCTCATTTCCAAAGAGCTATTCTGGAATAATGACACTCTGAAGACACCATTCTGTGAATAACTCTTAGGAAACTACATAATGTCCTGGTTGAATCTTCTGCATATTCAAACATTAGAATACATTTTATATTTATAATAGTTATGGCTGGCATTTCTTCATCTTCTTGAGGCTACTACTACTTGGTTTCCTAAAACCCACAGGATTATGAGTATTTCAGAAGCTGGCGGTGTGTATATACTTTCCACTGACACCTATGGAAGCAAATGTTCTTTCAATTTAATAAAATCTATCATAGAATTTCACTTTATAGTTGCAATACTCTACATAGATTCTTGCTCTATAATGCTCCATTACAGGTACTCCACTGTGGACATACTGATCCTTATTTGTGTTGCAACATAGTCACAGTTACAGAAGTGTGTACTGTTTTCAAGTTAAATTTCAGCATCAGGGACCTTCCTCAAACTTGAGACGGTGTACGTCTGGGATACAATATTCTGCCCCTGGCTTGCCCTAATATACTTTCATTCAAAAAATCCTTGAGGATAGAGGCCCTCTATTAAAGAGAGGCAGTGATCAATGAGACCAATTCTGTTGAACTGCACAGGAAAAATATTAACTCAATGCTTAATATGACATATATGCATCTCTGTTTTATACTTGGGTTTTTCTAATTGTCTTGTCATAAACAATCATATTTTTAAGACAATGAAACCCTACTTCACATTTATATGATCATAATTTTCAGTTTCCTGTTGGTTCAACCTCACTGGCCACACCTATTCCAGTAATTTAAAATCATGTGTTTAACACTCTTTATTCTTGTTAAATGTGCCCTTCCTCTCTAAACATGAGGATTAGGCACTCTGCAAGTGATCAACAGATTACCTCTCTTACACCTTCTTATATTATCTACATTGTTTCCCAGTGGCCTAAATAAGCTTCATGAAGCATATGTCTTTAGAAAGTTAGATCTTAAATGTAGTCGTAAGTTTCATTGTTAGGGAAGAATGTGCTGAAAATACCCAGTAGTATTCAGTATCACTAGTCTCTTCCAGCCTAAGTTTATGTACCTCATCAATGTCATGAAACTCATTTACATTGCACTAGGAATGAGTTATTTTTCAGGAGGTTTCTTTGTTCCCCAAGTAAATATTAATTTCATGAGTACAACCATATACTGATTTAAGCTTAGATTTAAACTAGATCTCCTACAGCACATTTATTGTAAGCTGCTTCATCTGATAATTATTTATGCAATTATTTTATTATTTTCACTTGAGAATAAAATCCTTAAGGGACACTTTCGCTCATCCTTGTATATCAAATTTAAGGTCAACTTCTTGCATATGTAGCAGTGAAGGGGAAAAATAGAAGGAGAAAAGAAAGAAAATGAGAAGGAAGGCACAAGAAAAGGAAAGAGAGAAAAATACGGCAGAAAATAAAAAAAAAGGAAGTGGTGTTACAGGACATAGCTCACAGCTTTTCAATAGTTTCTAAAATTAATGTTACAACATAGCCCAGAAAATAATGGAACATTTATATCAAGGTAAACCCATTCTATTTATAAACTAAATGTCATTGCTGGTGGAAAGCAATAAAGCTTAGGAATTAGGGCAACAGAAAAATCTTTAAAGAGAGAATCAATGAGATCGAAAAAATACCATGGTTTGTCAAATTCACATCATCCATTAAGTGATAAGTGAACAAAATTCTGACTTTGAATTCTTTTATATCATCAGTTTGTTAACATTTAATAATTTAAACCAGAAAACAGAGAAATAGAGTTTTATCTAACAGTTATTAAAAATAAAAATAAAACAGATGGGAGTATTTGTATGGGCATGTTGTGATTCTAACACACAATTTAAACATTTTTTGACTTTCTATAGTATTTACAGGACTGATTTTTTGAGCACCTGGATATAAAATGAAATCAACTATATTACATACTTCACTTTTACTCATGTGCAGAATTTTGTTTTGCTTAGACACAGAGAAACTTTGTCCTTTTGGCAATATAAATGGTTAAGGATCATCTTTGCAAATCAAAGTTTTTTTTCTTTTATATGGATGATGTACTTAGCAAACATTTCTCCTAGCCCTCTAGACCACCCATTATTACACCTTCATCAAAATGCATATTCTATCTCTCTACTCCATTGAGTTCATAAAAGTCTTTTGGACTGAGGATGGAACGTCTTTATTTAAAATATTTCCCAATGATTTGAGTGCAATTATCCTGGCTCTTGTCTTCAGACTGACGTTTAGAATCACTCTTCAGAATTCTGTATTTCCGATGTTTGTCACTATTAAAAAAACGGATTTCTGGAATTCCATTTCTGGTGTGTGTAGGCATCCCTATAGTCTACCCTACTTCCAGTTTCAAAGAGTTCACGTTTTGGTGAGGCTCACCAATGCCCAAATTTAGCAATCACTGAACTCCACTTTCTATCTAGTAATCAGGGGATGCTTTTGAATCATATCTGCAATACGTGAGGACTTAATTCTTCATCTCCAGCCAAGTACCCAAATGTGTGAAAGGGCGAATCTGAAATCTGTGTTGTGATATCTTTGTGAGTTGATTTACCATGGTTTATGGTTAATTAAATGCACCTTCTCCTGTAGCAAAGCCTCAGTAGATGAAGTATGATGCTGACACTCAGCCCTTCCAGAGTCTGGTGCATGGGGCTGTACTGTATTTATACATAATGAAGTCAGCATGGTCAGGGAAGAAAAGTGAACCTAAACATGTCAAAGGATTACCCTTTCTCAACCTACTTTGCAGCACAGTATGGGATACTTTTTCCCTGTCTTGGAAACTATTCCTGGAATATTCACATCTAATATCCCCATAGATAAGGTAGCATAATTAGAAAGGGAGGAAAGTAGATGTGTTTACAATGTTTTATAATTATTACATGCAAGATAATTACTACATGCAAGACAATGATGATTATCACAATGAATCATTATGATAATTTTAATTATTGTGTAGAATCTTCTGGTTGAAGATTAAAGAACTTGGAACATTTTTAAGATGTCTGAAATCCTTAGGCTTCTATCAATAAAGAGAAATCAGAGCTTAGTGTAAGGTATTTTAAAGAGGAAAGAAAATTCAAATTTGTAAGAAATTTTAGTGGAAAATCGGTACTGTTATTATATCAAAGGGAAAATATCCTTAACAAATTCAAAATTTTATGAACTGGAAAGGCCAGATGGAAGACATCAAAATATACGAGATCAAATTTTTTAGAATTAACATTTGAATAAGATCATGTCATGTTTGTCTTTCTATGCCTGGCTGATTTCATTAACATAATGTTCATTCATATTGTCACAAATTATAGGATTTCCTTCTTTTTATGGGTGAATAATATTTTGTTATGTATATATACCATGAGATAATATATTTTTTAATTAGCTAGACTTATGTGCTTACCATGTATGTGTACTTCAAAACATTATGTGGTACTTGATTAAAAACAAACATTTGTATATGCCAATTTAAAAATAAATAAATAAACGTGTAAAAATACATATGAGAGCAATATAAAAAACTTGTGTATTTTATTTTGGTTTTTAACTAGAAGTTTGAAGAAACTTAAAGAGCTTCCACAATGTTTGTTCCAAATAGCAAAATATGGGAGAGTTGAGGAATATATCGAGTATGGAGTAGGGATTTCAGAATGCTGTGAACAGGCACACACACCTCTTTTTCAGAAAAAAACCACTAAGTGATTTAGAAATACAATTGGTTGACCAACTAACTTTTAAATATATTGCACCTTATTTGGCAAGAACTGGAGTCAGCATCCTGTCACTTGAATATATAGATGAAAATGTAAGAACAAGATAAACTGTATATAATGACTGTAAACTCCTTTCTTCATTACTATTAAGCATTAAAATGTTGTTACATAACCACATGGAACAATGTTAAAAGGACTCAGTAGTGACTCTTATGTTAGATATTTGTATGTTACACATACCAATAGAAAATAGAGAATGAAAATGTATACATACATTTTATACAATTAAACATACAGTTGAAATGGTAGCAGTATATTAGGCAGGGTAAGTACATTTCTGTAAAATTTACTTCAGACTTACAGTGGCTACAGGTATATTTCACACTCACCAACAATTCAGTTTATTTAATTGGCAGATGACTTTACACAAAATGATTCAGAGACTCATGCTCCTCCGTCTTGTGGTATTAACTTCCTTTAGGTCCTTGAAGTCCATTTTGCTCTGTCAACGAATGAGGAAAGATAATTTTAGAGGTGATTTTTATGGATTAATCCGGGGAAACTAGTGCCTCAGTTTTGCTCAAATTCCATGGAAACACCAAACTAATGGTGGCAGGCAAATATGCTCTAGCTCTGTGATCAGGAAGAAGAGGAAAACGATTTGGTAGGAATGTATTCAGTCTTAGCCATCGGGAGAGAGTTAAATTAAAAGTTTATTTCTTAAGTGTCTTTATGACATAAATCAAATTTTAGAAGTTAATTCAATAAATGATACATTGAAAATCACATGTATCTAAGATAAATTATCTCATATGCATACATAATTTGTTCCATTATGTCGTTTATGCACTCACTTTTGATGTCTAGTATATGATTAGCAAAGAATGTTTTATGATTGAAAAGTTCATTACCAGCAATTCTTACTTTTCTTATGCAAACAAATATAATTCCAACAAGTCAATAAATATGACCCTTTAGTGACTTGCCAGGATTCTGCAATGGATATTTGAGTCAAAGCAAAGGATTTACCTTTTTTTTCTTTTAGCTAGTGTAAGTATTTATAAATATGGAAATATGTTTAAGGGATATGGCGTGACTGAAAACCATGTAAAAATAAATATATATTATTTATATTTCATAAAAAGGTTATCCTAATTTTCAGTTATCTGCAATTGGTTAGAGTAGAAATTCACACTACTGTAAAGAAATATCTAAAACTTGGTAATTGATAAAGAAAAGAGGTTTAATTGGCTCATGGTTTTGCAAGCTGTACAGGAAAGAGGCCTCAGGAAACTTACAGTCATGGCTGAAGGGGAAGGGGAAGTGGGCACATATTACGTGGCCAGAGCAGGAGGGAGAGAGAGAAGGCATAGGTGGTACACACTTCTAAACAACCAGGTATCTTGAGAACTCACTATCATGGGAATAGCAAGAGGTAAATCTGCCCCCTCGATCCAATCACCTCCCAGGCCCCTCCTCCAAAACTAGGGATAACAATTCAGCATGAGATTTAAGTGAGGACACAAATCTAAACCATATCAGTAGCTAACAGTTGCTCACTGTGGTAGAATTCAGAAGAAATCCTTTTGGATGATGTTTTTAAAACCCTAGCTATCATTTTTTTTCTAATCCAAAGACATAGAAGTACGCAAAGTACAGTGACATGTATTGCTTCATTTACTTTAAAGATGGATAGTTAGGTTACTATTTTTAAAAAAATTTAAAGCTTGAAAGGCGAAAAGTAAAAATAAAAATAAAATGCCAGGAATTTGGAGAAAGTAGAAAATATATAATATCTTATGGATAATTAATTTTGCTCTTAATGTTCATATTTTGTAGCTTTATTCTGGTATCAGAGTAAATGTATTTTTGTTACTATTAGTAGTACCTTGTGTGACATTAAAGAACAATGAAAAGGGTCCAGGCTCTGAGAGATGCAGGACCATGTGTAAATAGTCGCTCAGTCTTAGTGAGTGGAAAAATGATCTTCCTTCTCTGACCCTCATTTTCTTCACATATAAAGTATCGTGGGTGGCATTGCATTCACAGAGATGCTGAGTGGATTAAATATGAAAACATGGAAGTGACTGAACAAGTGCCTGGAATCAAGCAAGTTAAAATTATGTAGGTAAAGCAGATCTAGGCTATTTAATAACTGTGTCTCACTTTTATGGTTTTTTTCAAATATATGAAACAATCTCTGCCCTATTTTATTTTATAGGTATAAAACAAAATAATAATTATGAAAGAATTTTATGGAGATAAGAATGCTAGAAACTCTAGGATGTTATCAGTTGCGAAATGTCCCTGTATTTCCTCAGATGAAATTTCAGATGACCTCATATCTGGGTTCCGGCAAGATACATTACAAAATGCGGCCTTGGCATTCTTTATGAAATCCTGTATACCTTAGTAGAATCCCTGTACAACATTGGATTCAACTTGAAATGCTTTCTAATCATTCTGGTTCAACAGAGGATTAATCAAATTTCAATTCCTGCCTATTTTATAACATAAAGGAAGGCATTTTTTATTTTTAGTGATCAGATGTGTTTTAGCTAGGGTAAGTACAGCAGCAAAGTGATGAATGTTGTTGTCTGGGAAATAATAATAAAAAACGAAAAGCGAGAGGTAACCAATTTCTTCCAGTCTTTATTTTGCTCACCCACTTGATTTGGAGCCACATATTGCTTCTCCCAAAATTAACAGTTCAGGCATCTTGTTGCAATTCAACACGCATTACAATGTACACTCCATTTTGAGTGTATTGAAAACCTCATCATAAAAGATCTTCTGAGACATCTATGTTTAAAATAACAGCAGTTTGTAGTTAAGCCAGCAAATTTAAACACATAGAAAGAAAGAGGTGTCTGGTGAATTAGCTGTATACAATAAGCTATAGTTAACTGTGTGCATATTTATTCCTTTATTTTACACAGTCTGCTCATTTTTTGCAAAAGCAGACAGTCCAGTTTTGGTGTTCATTGTAAACTCAATTTGATTTTACTTCCTTACTATACTTTCCTGGCATCTGCTTTTATGGAAATATAGCTGGTCATTAACACAGCTTTGCATGCCTCCAAACTGTGTTGTTTTTCATGCAAAGTAGACATTTGTAGAATAATTACAGATGGGAAAGTATGCCCCATGGAATTTTTTCTTCATTACAAAATTATCTTGTTCTGATCATTTTATATCCACTTCATTATAAAAGGAGAGCACAGGGATAATCAAATATTTTAGCTATAATAGTAATCTTCAGAGCACTTGCTCTTGCAAAGTAAGAAGTCATGAATTACATAAAAAAGGAATCATTATGGAAAAATTACTTAAGTAAATTCTTTTTTATCCCTGCTCCTTTTCACCACCTTCTCCAGTCTGTGAGAACAGCCTCTCTCAGCCACATTTGAAATTCTCGCTAAAGCTTACAGTCATGGTGGACTTGGCTGCTAACATCCAGAAGAGGAGGACTTGCCAGAAAATACCATCTACTCATCACTGTGCCCAGATTTCTCTTCCATCTTTTTGTAGGATAACCCTGAGCTGAATGTTCTTTGTAAGTTACCCCCAAACCACCCTCCTCTCTGCTTTATGCCCCTCAAAATTGACCTTTATGGACTGTATCAACTAGAATGCCTTGCCTTCTAATTCCTTTTAGGTTTAACCAATAGGAAGAACTGACAGGAAATTTCAAACTGGGAGGAAAGAGAGATAAGGAGCGATTCCCTCAACTAGTCCACTGAAGCCCACAGCTCCTGCAGAGCAGCCCTCTCCAGAGCTCTTTCTTTGTAGGCTCTGATAACTGCTCTTTCTCTTTACCTTAGTCTTTATCATTAGTCAAACCTAAGTGTGATAATGGCTTCAAATTTGGAGTTAGCACTAGAATGCATCAACACCTTTTTTCAGTTTTCTTTGCTCACATATTTGTAAGTAGCCCCTTGAGGCTGTCCCATTGTCTTTTTTGAGAGTCCATCTATTTCCTGAACGATGCAGGCCCCTGTCTATATTTTTTTCTTATGTAAATGGAGAGAGGAGGACTGAGATATCTTGAGTTACAGGATGATAGACTTAGAAATGGAAAGAACTTTTATATACCAAACCATGATGAAATTGGGATCCATAAATGAAAAGTGTTCTTCTCAAGTCAAAAGATAATTTCTTGAGACAACAAGGCCATATCAGTTTTCTAACTCCTGGTCAAGTACTTTTTTTAAAGAAACTTATCACATCTGGACTTAATCATCCAGAATCAAAATATTGAGATGAGTCAACAGGAACATGAGTCTTGCTTCATTTATTTAACTTTTTGTTTTTTTTATTTAATCGCTTTTTGAGAATGGTTAATAAGTAGAGTGGAAAAGAAAGAGATCAACGGAAATGAAATAGGGTAAACAAAGAAAGACTAGCACAGATAAGGACTGTGTTGTGGGGACAGTGGTAGTTGACTTTTTAAATAGCAGTTATTGAAAATACTTGCCGTAGTATTACTAGTCTATATATTCAGTTTATGTTGCAGATAAATAAACGCTGTTCTCAGAGTACATTTTGTGTCTAAAACAATAAATACACAGCTGCCAACCTCACATAAAAAAGGGTCACTGTTTCATGAAATGGGCTCAACTGGAGCTTTGAATCTGTATTTCAATGCTGGAAAATATGTATTTCTATCATACAATTAACCTTCCCACTATAGGCATAAACCATCCCAAAATTAATACTAATATAAAAATTTTACTTTTTATGTGTAAGCTATGTATTATTTTATATCTTGTAGAGATCTACACATATCACAAACACTGAGAAATAGTTTCTAAGAAGAGCCATTGGTATCTTTTCTTATCCCTTCATCTTAAGCTAAAATATATATCTTAAGCTAATAATATAAAATATTATATTTTAGATAATATAATTAAGATATATTTATTTTGTCCTTTTCATGAGTAAGATAGTATTGGAAAAACAAAAACAAAATATTTCACAAGCTGGTTAAAGAAACCTACACTTTAATTTGCAAACATGATTGCACATATAAAACTTGGTAATTCAAAAAAATCCCAGAAAGGACAATTTGTAGTGTTGTATTTTAGCGAGATAAGAAGATCAGCACCAAGACAAAAGTATGACGAATTGCAGGGTCTTTATTGCCGGCGACCACGGAGGACTCATGTCTCTCCAACCCGTGGCCCCGAGTTGAGGGAGAGCTGGGCTTTTATGCTGTATAACACTTCTTTTGGGGGCTGGGGGAGTTTTCGGAGGGGCTGGGGATCTTT